>ML778386.1:274056-286139 GCA_009831015.1 Picea engelmannii | reverse complement strand
GGAATTCCTTAGCAAGATGTCCCAGTATTATGAAATTATAACACAAATTTAATCCTCTTTTTCTCTTGTATGTTCCCCAACTTCTTCTGTACTGTGCACTAGGATCACAGTGTTGGACCTGCAATCTGCAAAAATTCTTTCTAGTTTCTTGCATCCACTTATTAGTCAAAATTATTTTTATGCATAGGAATAACATATATTTCTTCATTTCTGTTAAATTTATTCAGATCAACTCTTTCTTGCAACTATTCCCTAACTCTCGGACTAGGACATTATCTATTAAACATATTTAAATTCATGCTTTCGAAACAAAAAATTTCACTTATCTTTCTCTTGTCAAAGCACAAAGCTTACCTCTTTTTGGATCTTACCTCTTTTATTCAGATCGTATTTATTTATTAGCACAGATATTTGCAAGTCAAGTAGAGTAATGTGCACTACAACAACATATCTACGCACAGAGCTTCTCTTTTCTTTACTTCAATTCCCAGCAATCACGGTTTCAGGTTCTGGAAACATAACCATTTTTTGGGACAGGGGCAAACCCAAGGTTCAACGTTCAACAACACACCAACAAAACCCTAACTACCAGCCCTTTAGGAAACATTTGCGAAGCAGGAAAAGTCTCACCTGAGGTAGAAGTAGGGGAGGTTACAGGACGCAGGTGTCTGGAACCAAGCTAGGACATAGATATGTGATAATAACACTTCGCACAATCATCTATTAACACTTAGGAGATTAGATGCATTAGTTCATTAGATTCATTAACATCACAGAACATACCCAAAGATAGATCGATGCAGTAACAATAAATATTAAGCACTTCAATCATTTAGCACATAGCACTGATTTAGATCTAACGTTCATTCATCTTTAACATACATAAAGCACTAAGCATCAACATATCTATCTATCATACATAAAAGAACTGAGCAGATTTGTAACATAAATAACACAGCACAAAGAAAAGCAAGGACACAATATATACGTGGTTCACCCTAGTGTGGGTCTATGTCCACCAACTGCTTCATCTTCTTTATTATTCTTTTGAACATTACATTCATCCGCTCCTGTGCACTAAGCCACAGAGCTGAGCTTTGCATAGGACAGGAGATCTGCACACTGAGCACCAGATCCTGCTTTAAAAAGTAGGTCTAGGCATAGATACAACTTCTCTATCAAGCACAAAGCCTTACCACATACACATTCTATTGCACAAAGCAACCCAAAACTACTTGCACCTAGCCACCACAACTTTTCTTCACTTAGATACTTCTACCATACATTATTACTTATTTATACTTTTACAATCCCTTACAATAAGGCCTAATCATGGGTAAACCCATGGGCTGAAATCCCATAACCTATTAAAAAAACCCTAAATAACCCCTTGTTGGGTCCACATATCCCACAAAATAAGTGATATCTATGATATCAGCTTCGCCTGGGTGCTCCATATTCAACCAATCTGTCGAAGTCCAAAAGTGGTCCAATCCTGACGAAGGTTTTCTCAAAACTTGGTTGAGGGCCAACAAGCACCTTCTATCCAACAGAAGCAGGTCAAAAATACTGCAACAAAGCACAAAGATTCCTTTTTCACACATACATCTCATGTAGCTCAATTGGTTGAAAAAATTCAACCTCACTAGCAATAGGTTCATGATAGCCTTCGACAACGCAACATCTCCAACAAGGCAAGAAGCACACCAAGATTTAGTTACAACAATCGCTTTTCCCTCTCCCTCGAGAACTCAATGTAATGGAGACCATTTCTTCATAAGTAGGGAGGATTGATCCAGGTGGATATCGATGGCCACCCACCTATTCCAATTGGCTCATTTTGGCAGTTTCAGTTTGGCATTTTTGTTTCTAGTTTTCGAGTCCCAAACTATCAGGGCCGTTTTGAGCCCCTAAACAACTTTTTTAGGGCTCACCACAGTTATACTATAGATAGATTCAAATTATGATGAAAACATGTGTATTCCTCGGATAGACCTTTCCAATGATCTATTGTGCGCCCGAAACGTAGATCATATGCCAAAGTTACGCCCCCGGGAAGTTGATACACCAAACTACCCAAAATGGGGTCCACAAAATTGTTGGCTTTTCATCTTCTGGGGTTATGGTTTTGTATTGTACTTATGTTAAAAATTCCTTTAGAGCCTCATTGTAAAATCATCTTCTTTTTAATGCGATTAGTGGACACATATCTTCTCGGAGACAAGCTGCCACCATTCTAGTGAGTCTTTCACTCTGTATTTTTACAGTCTTTGTACATTTTCTCTTATTAATAGAAAATTGTGTATTATTGTATCTATGTCTTTATGGTTTCATCTATGATACATTTTTGTTATATTATTGGATATCCAAGATATCTCTATACTTTTATTTATTATACATCCGCTCTCATTTCATGCCGAAAATAATCTGGATCAAAAGGGGATCTACTACGAACGAAAGGATTCAATGTGTCATTCTTCATATTTTTCCTATTTACCTTGTTTAAAAGCAATCATTAGGGTTTGTGAGATTGGGTAAGAATAGGTTAGTTTCTATATTTTAAGGATTCATCACTCTACATAGCCATTAGACCCTAAATAGGGGATTTTTTCCCCAAATCACCCCTTCCAATGATAGAATTTTTAAGATAATAGATATATAGGATACTTGGGAGGCCCTTATGGTGCCACATGGATACCTTTCTTCTCCTTTATTCTCCTTTCTTCCTTCCTTCTTCTTCTTCTAGATCCTCTTGTCCTTAGATCTTTATCTATATTACATTTCATCATCAGAGAATGTATCTGAGCTCGGGGTCGAGGGTTCTTCATGCCTCGAAGTTGATCTCACTCTCTACCTTATTACACTTTAATTTCTGCATTTTTCCTTTTATAGGAGACCTTTTGGTACTCCCACATTCTATTGACATCATTATACTCAATAGTCCCTTTGACCTAATTTTGTGGTCATTAGTGAGACATTAATAAAATTATCTTATCTTATATTATAGCCCACTTGTAGTGGTGTCTCTCTATGGGTCCACTTAGTTGGCCTTGATTGTGCCACATGGGAGACTCTAAGTCATTTGGTGGGCCTTAATTGCAACTTGTCTATGTGGCCACTTGGAATCTCTTAATTGTTCCACGTAATAGGCTGGCCTAAGTCAATAGACACCATGGAAGACATTCTATGGGGCCACTTGGCAGAGATTCTTTAACCCACTTGGATTCCTTACAATATCACGTGGCAATGGATTGTCGGCCCCATTATTTTCACTCCCAGCATGCTAAGGTGTCTTGCAAGACTCATCATCTTGGTGATTCCTGCTATATTCACATTCACCCATTTTTTTGTGATGCAATAAGAAGGATTCAAGCATTTATGTTCCTATTGTTTTTATCCATGCTACTTAAATGGGCCATAAACATTGTGGGACAAATTAACCCACAAGAAAGAAGATCAAGGGAAATGTACATAATCATTGTGATGGAGTACTTAACAAGATGGGTAGAAGCAACACCAGTTATAGATTGCACTATGGAAATTGTTACGTGATTTCTATTTGAGAATGTAGTCACATGATTTGGATGTTTGCACATATTACTCAGTGATCAAGTAACACACTTCCTAAATAAGACAACTGCAACAGTGACTGAGGAGTTTCAAATTCATCATCAGAAGAGTAACCCGTATCATCCTGAGGCCAATGGAATAGTGAAAGATTTCAAAAAAATATTGGAGAATGATTTGACAAATATATGCAATGTAGGGAGAGATGATTGGGTCTTAAGAGTTCCTATAGTTTTATGGGCTTACATGACTACAAGTAAAAATTTGACAGGCAAGACACCTTTCAGGTTGCTCTGTGGGAAAAAAGCAGTGATGTCAATGGAGTTTATTTTACCTAGGCTACGTGTTGCAACAATCATTGATCTTTTGGACTCGCACGTAATATAGGAGAGGTTGTCACAGTTGGTACAACTTGAGGAAGATCGATTTGTCACAGGTTTCCATCAGTAAGTTCAAAAGGAAAGAGAGAAGGTATGGCAAGATAGACACATTAAACAAAAAAGTTTCAAATAGGAGACTTGGTATTAATCTATGAAAATAAGTTTATGGAGAATCCAGGGAAGTTTTGAATGCATTGGTTAGTACCCTATGTAATTCAACATGTGACAAAGGTATTTGTTGCACAGTTGGAAACCTTGAATGGAGAATTCCTTTGTGGTATAGTCAATGGAATTCATTTGAAATTCTATAGAGATGACTGATAGTCTATGCAGTAATATGGGATGTGCTAGAACACATGTATCATAGTAATTGTGCTATAGTAGGAAGGTAAAACATAGAAAAACATATAAAAAGTAGAAAAAGGAATAAAAATGAATGAAAAGTAGATATAGAAAAAACAAAAAGATTATATAGTACAAATACATACGAAATTGCACAAAAAGAATGATTATCATGCTATCGGGATGAAACTTCACCAATTAAGACATTAATACATAGAACAAAAATATCGCGAAGAAGCGACCACATAAGAAAGAACAATTGTGCAGTATGGTACTCACAAGACCATTAAAAGGAATTAAAGTAAGGAAACAACAACTATAAAGTGGTAATGGCAAGTCATAAAGACACGATATAATTTTAAATGGTAAAATTCGTCGAAAATCTCGACAAATTGACAATACGAGGAAATAATCACATGACAAATTTGGAAATAAAGCCACATTTATTTAACCATTCATCAAACTCATTGGTGTATTGGACAAGGTAGTTACTTGGCGTGAAGAGACATACACATTTGGAAAGGAGGCAGAAAATCAGTTGAGGGTTGCCAAGCAGGAATCAATATTACTACAAGTGAGATCGAACCAAAGATAACTCACAACTGAAGTAGTTATCAAGAGTTAGAGGTTTTGTTTTTACAACAATGACACCACTGAAAGCACCTGTTCACATACTGAAGAAGGCAGGAAAAAAGGAATCACCACTAGAACCAAAGGTATTAGAGGTTGAGGAGTTTTTGGGAGAAGCATCATCCTTGGAGCCAAGGTTCCCCCGGGATTACATTCCTCCAAGAAAAGACGACACCCCCCCTAGTATCTGGAGCTGAAAGTAGACCCAACCAAAAAACAAAGCATACATGTGCCTCAAGTATGGGCCAAAGGATAGGAGTGAGTAGGATTTCTTAACCTGTTCGACATCCCACACTTCGTATGGAGCAATGAAGTAAATACATGCATTAAGTTTCTCCTATATTGCATGAATGGAGGATATATTTCGCTGGATAGGACAATATCGATAGAAAAATACTTAATTTCAATAATCACAAGCTTAACAACATAGGGGGAATACCCCACTTCGATATTTGTCGACAGAAATGTAGACATGGCCTTTTCAGAGGTCATGAAACACAAATTTCACACAGTTAGAGGGTTGGGTAGCCTATATGTGCCAAGATTATGTGACTAAACTATCATATTTTTGACACAATCATTAGTTTGCAAACTACTACAGAAATGCAGGAAGGACCAAGTGCTAGTAGGGGTGATAACAACGACATAAAAGTGTGTGGAAGCTAATTTAATGAGTTGGGTTCCCTTCCTGTTAAACTAGTTTCTTATTGATTGTGCCGACACATAGGATAGAGGTATGGAGTTCCATTATCCGTGGCTTCTAATTTTTCTACCATTCATAGCATGGGAAGAGATGGAGGGAATGCAGTTTCTAGGCCTAAGAGGGAAGCCATGCTTAGAAACAAAATACCAGAAATTCTGGTATACAATAAACAAACAATAGCATGGAGTTTTTTCTCTATGCTAAAATGATTCGACATTGCATTAGTAACAAATTGTGCATGCCACCACAAATAGTGGAATCATACACACCATTCACGCAGTTTTGAGTAGAGTGGCATCACATATATCTCTAGACAAAGAAGGAACCGAGAGAGGAGTGGTTCAAGATGAAATACAAAGTCATTGATGAAGATATCCAATTAATCATGCAGGATTGGGACCCATATTGGAATATCCCTGCAGGTGACATTGAGACAATGCAACCTGGTAATGAAGAGGCAGAATCATGCAACAATACAGGTGATGATCAAGAACATGGTCAAGGAAATGGTGCATGAGATGCACCAGAGCCTACACCAGTGACAAAACCAACACAACAAATAACACCTAAGACAAGAAATAAAAGAAAGGATAAGGAAAAGGGTCCAACAGTGTAACAACCCATTTGATTTTTAATTAATTATTAAAATAAATACAATGAATATTTGTACTATTTTATTATTTATGGTAGGTGAGGGAATTAATGAGGGGATAAGGAAGTTGGGGAATTGAATGAGGGAGGGGGATTCAAGAGAGGAGGATAAGGAAGAGGGGAGAGGACTTGGAAGGGGGTCTTTCTTTTTGGGAAAATTCTGGAAGAAGAAGGCAAGGAGGACATTCTGGAAGGGAGGGGAGAAAAGGAGGAGATTGGAGGGCATAGATTGTTTTGGGAAACTTTTATAGGGGCATTGATATTTCTGGGAATTTGGGCTTGGGGGGCAAGAAACCGTAAGGATACCTAGAGCTAGGGCGATGGAGAGGTTGTTCCTAGTTGGATGGGAGGTAAATATTCAGTTTTGGGTAATTTGGGAAAGAATAAGAATAAACGAAAAAGGGGCTAAATCAACCGACCTGTAGGTCAAGGTATGAATTTTACTAGTTGATATGTTTTTATTATTTTGTTTTTGTTATTATGTTGTCTACTACCATTTTATTCCTTTTAAAAAAGAAATAATGAACTAAATTGCAGTCATTACAGTGGGTGGTATTTATTTTTGAGGCCCTGAAATAGAAGGCCTTACAAATATAGAAAATAGGTGTATATATAAATATTAAAAAACAAATTATGGTCTTTGTATCCAAACCCCAAGTGCACTTAAACCTCCAAGTAACCATACAACCATGACCAAATATCAAAAGTTCCAAGTGTACGAGCTCTGGCTCCCTATGACTCCTCGTTGGTGCCTTATCGTTGCTTCTCCTTACTTGGAATATGTTGTGGTTGTGGTTGGTATTGATGAAAATGGTCCAGCACTAAATTATATAAAATAACCAAAACCCAAGTCGAAACCAATCTCCAATGTCAAGCATCATCGAGAATGAGTCAAGAGGTAGCACCAAGCACCAAATCTTGAGCTCAAGAACAAGTGCCAAACCATGAGCCAAGAGGAGGAGAGCTCATGAAGGAAGCCTGGGAGGGGCAACCACATTGCACTACGCACCAACACCTCCCAACCAAGCCAAAAGGCAAGAGGAGGAGAGATCACGAAGGAATCCCACAAGGGGCGACCAAATTTCACTACGCACCAACACCTCCACCAGCACCCTCGCACCGCCATCAGTGCCAAACCATGAGGAGGAAGGCCACAAAGGTCATGTACTGTGTAGTATGTGTTGGGATAGAGCCCGAGATCAAGTGCCAAGCCACCAAAGAGAAGCCAGAAGGGAGCCCATGAGTACATTATAATTATCTAAGCCCAATCTCCAAGTCTGAGAACCATTTGACACTAAGCCACAACATATTTACCAAGTGCCAAGGGTCAAAGTTATGTCATATGCTAAGTCAATTCATGCCCTCACCAATGAACTAGAAATACCATTGCAGAGAAAACCTCAGCAACTAGCACGAAATGAAAGCAAATATATAATAAAGAAATGTACAGAGATATCTCGAATAGCCAATAATATAATAGAAATGTATCAGAGATGCAACCATAAACATAAATATACATTAATACACAATTTTCTATTAATGAGTGAAAATGTACAAAGACTGTAAAAATACAGAGTGAAAGACTCGCTAGAATGGTGGCAACTTATCTTTTAGAAGAGATGTGACGTATACTCACATTCACAAGAACATGATTTTAAAACAAGGCTCCAAAGGCCTTTTTATCATAAATAAAATCCAAAACCCTAACCTCGGAAGATGAAAAGCCAAAAGTTTTGTGGACCCCATTTTGGGTAGTTTGGTGTATCAACTTCCCAGGGGCATAACTTTGGCATACGATCTTCATTTGGGGCACACGATAGCTCGTTGGAAAGGTATCTCATTTTGCGGGCTCAATAAGAGGCTTTGGCTATCATTGAGAACCTCTATCACGAAAAACCTTCATTTAGGCCCTCAAAATGGCCCCGGAAGTTCAAAAATGCTAAAAATAGTAAATTACCAAAATTGCCAGAAAATTGTTTAGAGACAGTTGGAAAAGGTGGGTGGCCACCGCTATCCACCTGGATCAATCCTCCCTCCTTAGGAATAAATGGTCACCATTGTGTTGCGTGGTCAGGGGAGAGGGAAAAGTGTTTGTTGAATTTGCATCTTGATGAGATGCTTTCCTTGTTGGAGAAGTTGCATTTCTTAGCTTGTTGAAGGTTGTCACGAACCTGTTGTTGGAAGGCTTGGAACTTTTTAACCAATCTAGATACATGATATGCATGTGTGCAGAAGGAATCTTTACACTTTTTTGCAATCTTGTCGAACTGTTTCTGTTGGATAGAAGGTGCTTGGACTGAGGCTGCAATAGTGTTCTTTTGTTCATGCTTTGAATAGACTGTGAAGAAGCTGAATTTTGTAGTATGAGATACTACCTTGCAACACCGTTTAGGTGGACAATAGTCAGAATTACCTCTGGTATTCTTTATAGATGAACCCCCAAAGTAACAATGACATTGTGGGATCAAGACTCTTAAACAACATGGTGCTTCCACATATATGGTTGGCCCAAGAGAACATCACAAACAACCACTGGGGAAACATCACATAATACTGTTCGAAGTTTTACAGTTGGGAGTAAGCTTGTCATTGATGGAAAGAACAACGATGGAAAAGATTAGCGATGGCAAAGAACAGTGATGGAAAGAGCAGTGAAATCGAGAAGTGATGAAATCGCAAAGTGGACGAAATCGCAAAGCGGCGAAATCGCGAAGGTGGACGAAATCGTGAAGCAGCGAAATCGCGAAGTGGCGAAATCGCAAGAAGATCTGGGTTGTAGGATCTGGGGTATCTACGAAGGCTCAATAGCCGTTATATATGGTGAATATGCAAGGCAGATAAGTCCAAGAGTCATCCAACTCCCCAAAACTGTGAAGGAATCCTAGCCGTCCATCGGGGACATTCATGGACCGTTGATCCATAGGACACGTGGAGAAATATCGTCATGTCACTGACCGGAAAGTCAAAGGAATGGGGTTCCCTAACCTCTCGATTTCGCGATATGATAAATCGCGAAACAATCTCAGCTGTCAGATTGAGGTTTGTTCTGGACCGTTGATCTAAGCTCCATCTCGTAGCTTCATGTATCGTGAATTGGAGTGACAAGAACCTCCATCACAGTAATCGCAAGATGCGAACTCATGATAAGATTTGGACCGTCAGATCACCAAGGGTTCTGGACCATTGATCTAAGCTCCATCTCGGAGCTTCGATGATCACGACTTGGAGATTTGAGATGCCTCATCTCCAGATTCACAAAATGTGAAATCGTGAAAGCGCTTTATGCATAAGCGCGTGGTCTCAGCCGGTGGTCATGCCATCAAAGAGCTGAAGAGAAGAGTACGTGCAGACAATCTTCTTTTCGACGTTTCGAGGATCGCGACATGGAGAGTCAAGATGCCTCATCTCCAGATTCATGAAATGAAAAATCATGAAAGCGCTTTATGAATAAGCGCTTGGTCATAGCCATGGTCATATAAAGGAAGGAGCCAGTGCAGAAAAACTATGTTTCGGAGTTTCGGAACTCGTGACATGGAGACTCAAGATGTCTCATCGCAGAATCTCTCAATTGTGAAAGTGTAAAATGAGTAAATAACACAAGAACCCATCATAGTAAATCCAATGATGCAGGTGAATCTGAGCATAATCGAAGGGCTACTGTTGCACGTCACAGTGTAACTGCCAGAAACCACTGATGGTTTCTGTCAGAGGACTCGAAGACACTTCGGGGTGATTGACAGAGGAGATGAAGAGTCTCTGGAAATATTCAAGAGGGATGAAGATGCTCGTGGAGGTTATTTACAGCTGGATGAGAATTGAATCTTGTAACTAGAATAGAGAAGGTGAGCTCGACTGTCACAGAGAAGACAAAGAGTCTCAACTGCCAGAGAGGTTGAGGAATCTCAGCATAACATACAGTGATGTTGAACGAGTGGAAAAAATGCCCAGAGAAGTTGAAGAGTGACGATGATGATCAGACATATCACTCGAGTTGTGGAGGATATCGGCGCGGTGTGAGTATGAAGAGGTATTGCATGCATTGCATACACAAGGTGCACAAAAGCTATAAATACACAGTACAGAGAAGAGATGGGGTTGTGGTTGCTAGAATTGTTGTGGATGTTGTTGTTGAAGGTGATTCATGCATGAAGAAGGATCAGAGTATAGTAGTTGAAAGGAACGAAAGAATAATTGTGCAACGAATGGACATGGCACACAGAGCATAAAAACCAGAAGAACAGAATGGGCAGCAGATGCATGTTGGAAGATAGTGAGGAAGTCTGAGTAGCAAAATCTTGTAGAACAGTGATGAGACTGGTAAGTTGTTATTCAACACTATATCACTGTAATAGGTTTTAGTATTTCATATTCATAATCCAGGGTGGTTGGGAGGTGCTAGGGAGGATTGGTGTCCTCAGAGGTTCAAGTGGGGGCTTGAAAACAGGGAGTTGGTACTTCCTTCTAGTTGGTGCTAGAGAAACGAGGGAGTTGGTGCTTCCTTCTAGTTGGTGCTAGAGAAACCAGGGAGTTGGTGCTTCCTTCTAGTGGGTGCTAGAGAAAAACAGAGAGTTGGTGCTCTCAGCAAGATGCATCTTGCAAAACAGAGGTTGTAGCCTCACAATGAGTTGGTGCTCAAATGTATGATAATGTAAAGAATGTAAATAATACTTATCATATAAAGAAGAAGAGGTTTTTACCCTGTATGGGTTTCCTTGGAAAATATATGTCTCTGTGTTTATCATATATGTGACTGATGTTGAATGTGCCATTGTTCATTTCCCTGCATTATTGTGATCATTATTGAGTGCCTTGTAAATATTTTAAAAGAAGCATAATTGTTTAAGCACGGTGACAACTGATTCACCCCCCCCTCTCAGTTGTCCAACAATTGGTATCAGAGCCAACCCCTTTTATCTAAGGGTAGATCCTAGAGCTTAAACATGTCAAGCCATGAAGGAAATTCAACCAATAAGGCTCCTCTGTTCAATGGAACAAACTTTTCCTTCTGGAAAGTTAGAATCAGAACCTACATAATGTCATTAGGTGAAAATGCCTGGGATGTGGTAGATATTGGTTATGTAAAGCCAGTTATGCTAGCTAATAAGGATGACAAACTAGAATTTAGCTTCAATGCTAAAGCTATGAATGTTATCTTGAGTGGGCTTGCAGAAGAAGAATTCGTAAAAGTTATGCACCTAGGAACTGCGAAAGAAATGTGGGACAAACTCATTAGCAGCTATGAGGGTAATGAGAAAGTAAAGGATGTAAAGCTTCAAACCTATAGAATACAGTTTGAACAGCTGAAGATGAAGGAAGATGAAACTGTTGGAAAATAATTTCTAAGAGTAGAAGAAATGGTAAATGCAATGAAGGCACTTGGTGAAACAATTGATGAACCTTCTTTAGTTCAGAAAATCTTAAGATCTCTCCCAGATAGGTTCAACCCGAAGGTCTCTTCTATAGAAGAACTTAATGATCTAAAAACCTTGGGGTTTGATCAACTCCTAGGAACATTGACTGCATATGAAATGAGAATAGTTAAAGATAAACCTACCTCCAGAGAAGCATCATTTAAAGAAGACAAGAATGAGGATTCTGAGCCCGATGAAATTGAAGAGAAATTTGTGAAGAGACTGAAGAAGGGATTAGGTAAATACAAAGGGAAATTGCCTTTCAAATGTTTCAACTGTGGTAGGATAGGTCATTTTGAAAATAAATGTCCCCACAAAGGAAAGGATCAGACATGTGATGATGAGGAGAAGTACAAACACATAAATTTCTTTAAAGAGAAAAACTTTAAGAAGAAAAGT
>ML778386.1:213601-263991 GCA_009831015.1 Picea engelmannii | reverse complement strand
TTTCATATGCAGTTAGAGTTCCTAGAAGTTGATCAATGGACAGAGTCTTGAGATCAGTTAATTCTTCTATTGCAGAGACTTTTGGATTAAATTTATCAGGCAGAGATCTTAAAATCTTCTGAACTAAGAGTGAGTCATCAAACTTCTCACCTAGACCCTTCATGGCATTTACAAGTTCTTCAAATCTTAAAAAATACTTGCTAATTGTTTCATCTTCACTCATCTTTAGTTGTTCAAATTTCAATCTGTAGGTTTGAAGTTTGGCACCTTTTACTTTCTCATTTCCTTCATAACTGTTAATGAGTTTATCCCACATTGCTTTGGCAGTATCAAGATGCATCACCTTTACAAACTCATCTTTAGAAAGCCCATTCAAGATAGCATTCATCCCCTTAACATTAAAGCTAAACTCTAACTTATCATCCTTGTTGGCTAGCACAACTGGCTTTGTATATCCAGTCTCCACTACATCCCAAACATCAACACCCAAGGCCATTAAATATGTTCTCATTCTAATCTTCCAGAAGGCAAAATTTGTTCCATAAAATAGAGGGGGCTTAGAGGCTGAAGTCCCTTCATGACTTGTCATGTTTAAGCTTACAGATCTAACTTTTAAAAAAAAAGGAACTGGCTCTGATACCAATTGTTGGAAGTACTAAAACAACTGAGAGGGGGGGTGAATCAATTGTATGTGAGCTTAAATAATTTTAAGTCTGTTAAAACATTATTAATCATTCTTCATGTGGTCATCAACAATATAACATATGGACAGTAAAAGTAAATACCATCAATCACACATAAAATACACACAGAGACAGATTTTCACGAGGAAACCCATAAAGGGAGAAAACCTCTTCTTCTTCGAAATGATAGGCAGTCTCTTTCAGTTCTGTACATCATTTACAATTGATCACCAACTCAATGTGAGTCTACTACCTCTGTTTTACAAGCTGCAACTTGTTTGAGAGCTCCAACTCTCTGGTTTCTCTAGCACCCACTAGAAGGAAGCAACAACTCCCTGAATATTCCAGCACCAAATGGATGGAAGCTCCAACTTCCTGAATGTTCCAGCACCAACTGGATGGAAGCACCAACTTCCAGTTACACAGAATCCAACCTGTATAACAGAGAACACTTGTTCTCCCTAGCACCACCCTGCAACCCTGATTTCTCTAGCTACAACCAGATGGAAGCTACAACTTCCTGTGTTCAAGATCCCACTTGAACCTCTGAGGACAACAGTCCTCCCGAGCACCTCCCAACCACCCTAAAATATTAATGGCTAAATATAGAACCTCTGAGGACAACAGTCCTCCCGAGCACCTCCCAACCACCCTAAAATATTAATGGCTAAATAGACATTCAACTTTACAGATAAATCAGTTCTTACCAGTCTTTCTTTGTTCTGTAAATCTGGTCTTCTATTCACTGTTCAACTGCTCTTCTCTTCCTCTGTCTGTTCAGCAGACATGCTCTGCATCAACTTGTTCAGTTATTCTATTCTGCATTTTCTCTTTCTGTCATTCTGCTATACTCCTTCTCTTTCTGTCATTCTGTTCTTATGTTCAATCTCCTTCTGCGCATGCTCTCCTCTATTTTTCTTTACAGTTTCATTCTTTTTCACATGATCGACAACTAACCAAACACATTCTGTTTCCACTTCTTTTATACAATTGAACAGACGATTCAACTTCCCTTTCCAATAGGTAATACAAGGACATCTGTCTTGCCAACTGAAATGCTAACCAATTTGTCATTATCAATCTGTTTCTCTTAACTGATTCATAACTGAAGCGTTAATGTGTGAGGAAGAACAACAACCCTCCGATCAATACTTGATTCAACGGTTCAGATCCAATCAGGATTTCTCTCATCGTGATTTCGACATTCTCAGTGTCGATATGCACATGTACTCGGAACCCCCGATTATCCGATCCCCGATGTGCTCCTTTCCCGAGCTTTAGCCCCTTCTGGCTACACAATGGTCCATGTGACCAGTTGTCACGTGACCACCACCATACCTCTCGTCGGGGTTTCGGGGTTTTCAATGACAATGTGCATACGCCCTTTGGACCCGCGATATGCCGATTCCCGACTTCCTCTGTACTCCTTACACTTGTCCTCCACTGACTCCTGGGTGGCCCACAGTCTATATGCCTTATCGGGAAATCGCGTATCGCGATTTCATGATCTTTGATGTTCAATGTTCTTGTCAATACCAAAACCCGATCGTCCAAATCCTCCAAATCCCGACGCTTCATTACGATGACAGATGGCCTCCACTACGCCTCTGTCCTCCTGCTCTGTTGTGCTGATAGTTGGCCCCCACTCATCGGGGTTTTGTGGATCGCGATTCTGACTTGCACAAAACTCTTTTCAACGGGATCCCCAATTTACCGATGAAAAAAATGCCGACGACACCTTGATCTTCGACACCTGTCCCTCAGATGAACGGTCCTGATCCCTCCGAGATTTCAAGACTTTCGATGTCAAGTGACTTTGTCATTTCAGAGTTTCGATCGCCGATGCCTCTGCTGACGTCACACGTGGTTTGACACGTGTTAGATCCTACCACGTGTCACTCTGATTCGTGACTTACATGTGCCTGAAGTGTTGAATCTACCTGACACCTGTCATTCCCTGGTTGTGCCACGTGTCCCTAGCTGACGTGGTATGCTGTCGTGAGTTGGATCAATGGTCTAGGTCACATGTTGCTTTAACGGCTACGATCAATTCGCGAAATCGCATATCACGATTTCAGAGTTTTCATTGTAATTGTGCACGAGACTCGTGAAACTCCGATTCCCAATTTTCCGATGAAGCCTCTCCTCTTGTTCATGGGAACTTATCCTCCATGCAACTTCCGCAGATCTGATTGCTGTCGACAACTCTGCACCAAATCTAACGACTCTTGCTGCGTTTGATCATTCACTTCTCTGAACTTGTCTTATGTTTGCCTGTCATCTTCACTGTTGCCATTAATGACAAGCATTCACTGTCTATTAACTGAATTTGCCAACAAGGAATAGCTGACAACAATCTGTATATTAAAACAGAGTATAATAATTTTCTCATCGTATTGGTCTATGTAGATGAAATCATCTTTGGATGTAATAAGGATTAATTGGTACAATGGTTTTCTTTAGATTGTTCAGGTCAATTACATTCCCACTACAGAACAAATTTCAGACATCTTTACTAAACCTCTAGCAAAGACACCATTTGAATATCTCAGACAAAAGCTGGGTGTCATCCCGTCTCAAATCTAAGAGAGTCCATCTTGTTAGGGGGAGTCCTGTATTGGTTTCATATCTGATACCTCCTAAAATTAATGCAACAACTCAGGGGGAGCGTGTTTTCTTTAACATTGATGTCAAAGGGGGAGAAAAGAACAGGGGTGCCTTTGTTGCCATCAATGCCAAAGGGGGAGATTGTTAAAAGGTTTACAGTTGGGAGTAAGCTTGTCATTGATGGCAAGAACAGTGATGGCAAAGATCAACGATGACAAAGATCAACGATGGAAAAGAACAGCGATGGCAAGAACAATGAAATCGCGAAGTGACGAAATCACAAGGTGGACGAAATTGCAAAGCGGTGAAATCACGAAGGTGGACGAAATCGCGAAGCAGCGAAATCATGAAGTGTTGAAATCGCGAGAAGATCTGGGTTGTAGGATCTGGGGTATCTACAAAGGCTCAATAGCCGTTAGATATGGTGAAGCTGCAAGGCAGATAAGTCCAAGAGTCATCCAACTCCCCAAAACTGTGAAGGAATCCTCACCGTCCATCAGGGATAGTCATGGACCATTGATCCATAGGACATGTGGTGAAATATCGTCATGTCACTGACCGGAAAGTCAAAGGAATGAGGTTCCCTAACCTCTCGATTTCGCGATATGTGAAATCGCGAAACAATCTCAGCCATCAGATCGAGGTTTGTTTTGGACCATTGATCTAAGCTCCATCTCGGAGCTTCACATATCGCGACTTGGAGTGATGAGAACCTCCATCACAGGAATCGCGAGATGTGAACTCATAATAAGATATGGACCATCAGATCACCAAGGGTTCTGGATCATTGATCTAAGCTCCATCTCGGAGCTTCGCTGATCACGACTTGGAGATTCGAGATGCCTCATCTCCAGATTCACGAAATGCGAAATCGCAAAAGTGATTTATGCATAAGCGCATGGTCTCAGCCGATGGTCACACCATCGAAGAGCTAAAGAGAAGAGTACGTGCAGACAATCTTCTTTTCGGCGTTTCAAGGATCGCGACATGGAGAGTCGAGATGCCTCATCTATAGATTCATGAAATGTGAAATCGCGAAAGCGCTTTATGCATAAGCGCTTGGTCATATAAAGGAAGGAGCCAATGCATAAAAACTTTGTTTCAGAGTTTCGGAACTCGTGACATGGGGACTCAAGATGTCTCATCGCATAATATCTTAATTGCGAAATTGTAAAACGAGTAAATAACACAAGAACCCATCAGAGTAAATCCAACGATGTAGGTGAATCTGAGCATAATCGAAGGGCTACTATTGCACGTCACAGTGTAACTTCCAGAAACTACTGATGGTTTCTACGAGAGGACTCGAAGACACTTCAGGGTGATTGACAGAGGAGATGAAGAGTCTTTGGGAATCTTCAAGAGGGATGAAGATGCTCGTGGAGGTGATTGACACCTGGATGAGAATTGAAGCTTGTAACTGGAACAGAGAAGGTGAGCTCGACTGTCACAGAGAAGACGAAGAGTCTCAACTACCAGAGAGGCTGAGGAATCTCAGCATAACATACAGTGATTTTGAACGAGTGGAAAAAACGGCCAGAGAAGCTGAAGAGTCACGATGATGATCAGACAGAGCACCTGAGTTGTGGAGGATATTGGCACGGTGTGATTATGCAGAGGTATTGCACGCATTGCATGCACAAGGTGCACAAAAGGTATAAATACACAGTACAGAGAAGAGATGGGGTTGTGGTTGCTGGAATTGCTGTGTATGTTGTTGTTGAAGGTGATTCATGCATGAAGAAGGATCAGAGTGCAGAAGCTGAAAGGAATAGAAGAAGAACTGTGCAGTGAATGGACATGGTGCACAGAGCATAAAAAGAAGAAGAACAGAATGGGCAGTGGATGCATGCTGGAAGACAGTGAGGAAGTCTGAGTAGCAAAATCTTGCAAAACAATGATGAGCTGGTAAGCTGTTATTGAACACTATATCATTGTAATAGGTTTCAGTATTTCATATTCATAATACAGGGTGGTTGGGAGGTTCTAGGGAGGACTGGTGTCCTCAGAGGTTCAAGTGGGGGCTTGAACATAGGGAGTTGGTACTTCCTTCTAGTTGGTGCTAGAGAAACGAGGGAGTTGGTGCTTCCTTCTAGTTGGTGCTAGAGAAACCAGGGAGTTGGTGTTTCCTTCTAGTGGGTGCTAGAGAAAAACAGAGAGTTTGTGCTCTCAGAAAGATGCATCTTGCAAAACAGAGGTTGTAGCCTCACAATGAGTTGTTGCTCAAATGTATGATAATGTAAAGAATGTAAATAACACTTATCATATAAATAAAAAGATATTTTTACCCTGTATGGGTTTCCTTGGAAAATATATGTCTCTGTGTTTCTCATATATGTGAATGATGTTGAATGTGCCATTGTTCATTTCCCTGCATTATTGTGATCATTATTGAGTGCCTTGTAAATATTTTAAAAGAAGCATAATTGTTTAAGCACGGTGACAACTGATTCACCCCCCCCTTCTCAGTTGTCCAACAAATACTTCATCCTTGAAGGGTTGGATGTTGTATGACAATCGACACTGTTGGCTAACATGAATATATCGTCCATAGAAAAGCTACCCAATGTTGTATGGTTGCGGGTGTGGTGTTGTCGACAATCCCGATTGTTTGACGACCTCTACTGAGATGAGGTTCTTCTAGCTTCCGCTATCAACAATAAAATGTAGTAGGGTCCCTTTCACCCACATATGTGAATGAAAAAGGTGCTCCCCCTCTTCAGGATCTATTGGTTCTTCTGGTTGCATTGTTGTGATCGCAACAATAGCAATGGTATCTGCATCGATGATCTATCTTTTACCAGTATTTTCATAATCATATTCTAAATCAAGGTTCGGCTCCTTGTCTTTGATCTTGGCCACCAATGAATGTTTTGAGTGACATTCATCGGTGTTGTGCTAGGGGCGTTTGTGGAAATCACACCATTTTCCGGTGTCCTTCTTCATCTTCCTGTGACCCTTCTTTTCCTATGGCTTAGACTGGTTTTTAGGAAGTTTTTTGTTAGAGTCGTCTTTATCATACTTTGGTTTTTGCGGATTTGCAGGCCCGAACTCCCATTTGTTCTGGTGCTTAAATTTATGCTCGATTTTAACAACATATCGATAAGAAGCATCGAGTGATTAGATGTCTAGAAAATCCATTTTAGTTTGGATGTATCTATGTAGAGCCCCATGGTATTTCAGAACCAAATTTCGTTCGGAGTCTTTGATACCCAACTTGGTGCGCAAGGTATGGAAGGTATTGGTGAACTCCAAAACTTCTTGGCCCCTCTCTTGTCACAATGTGGTCCATCTCATATACTGGTCCCCATAGTTTCCAACAGAGTAATATTGTTCCTTTACCGCGTCCACAAAAAAATACCAAGTGGAATCGGCCTCATATATTCCAAACTCTCATGTGGAACTTTTCTCCTAGTAAGTTTCCCACCAATGTTTGACATGGGGGAGATCTTTAAGGAGTGCGAAGGTGATCTTTTCCCTATCTGAAAAATGGTGAACATAGACATAACCTTCTAAAACATTTAACCATTTTTCTAGGGCATATGCATTTATCGTACCTTTAAATACGAGAATATAAAAATTAACCTGTACCTTGAAAGGAGAGGTTCTTCCAAAGTGTTTGTTTGATGAATATGTGCCTATTGCTATCGACAGGCATTGAAGGATGTGGGAAAAATTCTCCATCATTTCATCCCTCTGTCGCATGAGAGCTTGCTCAAGAAACAGATTGATAGAAGTGTCTGCTTCGTCGTTTTTATTTTCTTCCACCATGGAGTGTTTTTTAGGCATGCGAGAGCGATATTATTCAAGAGATACAAGCTCGAGACCCAACTTTCTATACTTGGACCTCATCGGTGACATGCACTGAAAAAAATGATCAAGAGTAGCCTACTCTGATACCACTGATCCAGATTATTTTCAACATGAAATGAGAGTGAAGATATAATAAATAAATGCACAGATATATCTCGAATATCCAATATTATAACATAAATGTATCAGATATGAAACCATAAACACAAATATATAGTAATACACAATTTTCTATTAATGAGAAAAAAATGTACAAATACTGTAAAATACAGAGTGAAAGACTCGCTAGAATGATGGCAACTTATCTCTGAGAAGAGATGTGATGGCTACTTGCATTCACAAGAAGATGATTTTACAATGAGGCTCCAAAGGCATTTTTATCATAAAGAAAATCCAAAATTCTAACCCTAAAATATGAAAATCCAATAGTTTTTTGGACCCCGTTTTGGGTAGTTTGGTGTATCAACTTCTCGAGGGTGTAACTTTGGCATACGATCTTTGCTTGGGGTGCACAATAGCTAGTTGGAAAGGTATCATTGAGGAGATTAATTTTGGGGGATCAATCAGATCCTTTAGATATCTTTGAGAACCTCTTTCCATAAAAACCTTCATTTAGGCCCTCAAAATGGCCATGGAAGTTAAAAACTGCTAAAAATAGTAAATTACCAAAATTGCCAGAAAATTGTTTTGAGACAGTTGGAAAAGGTGGGTGGCCACCGATATCCACCTGGATAAACAACAAATAAATAACAAGGCACAAAGGGAAGGGCTCATGTTTCCATTGGCCATGCACTTTTTCTTTGCGTGTGAATCTTGACGAGACGAACGGAGGGGACGTG
Source organism: Picea engelmannii (assembly GCA_009831015.1). Taxonomy (NCBI): domain Eukaryota; kingdom Viridiplantae; phylum Streptophyta; class Pinopsida; order Pinales; family Pinaceae; genus Picea; species Picea engelmannii. Next base: position 256,049 of record ML778386.1, on the reverse strand, counting down.
TCTCTCTTATTGTGTTCTTTGCAGCTTCTTGAGGGAATTATAACCCCGCCACTCATGAAATAACCTTTCCAATATTTGTCTCACCTATTATCTCTGCTGGGACAAACCTTCCTGACATTCGCGAGGATAGAGTGGTCGAGCTAGGTAGCGACGGGATAATGGAGAGTGAGAAGAAGAATGGGGAGGAAATAACGATTTTGCGAGGGAAGAATGGGGAGAAAGAGGTGAGAGGATATGGTTTTATAGCGAGTATTATTTTATTGTATTTGCGATAATAGGGGGGCACGTGGACCTCATGCCAGGTCTCGCGTTTCCCACCCCAAATTTTTTATTTTGTTCTTTCTTTATTTATTTATTTTTATTTATTATTTATTATTTTGTTATATCAAATAAAAATTAAATAAAAAAATTTGAGCTTTCTAAAATTTATATACAAATACAAAATATGCATATAAATTTTCAACACTAAAATATCATTACCGTATTTAAAATATTTATGACAAATCCTATTACCAATGTGCTAGATACTAAAAATCTCATTACTTTATTTAACCTACTTATCATAAATACAGAAATTATAACATCCTCTCACTTAAGAATGTAGGAAACAACTCTTAAGGGCAGCTAAAAGAAGTTAAAGTCCAAAATAAAATAGGGAGGATGGATGCAAACAAATAAAAATAATCCAAACAATTTGTACACCAAAACAACACTCTAGCACCATTGAAAAAAAAAAACATTTAAGGAAAGGAAGGGTCCCAATGCTTAAATCCATCAATCCAATCCCTCTTAATTATTATTATTATTATTTTTAATATGATAAACAAAGAAATTACTCATCATAAATGTTAAGAGGAGAGACCATAGAAAACAACACCAACATAGATAACATCATAGAGTGCCCACAACACACCACGACCCACACCACCTGCAGAGAACCCATCTCATAGATTTTCCTCAAATCTTGTGCCCAAAACTTGTTTAGATGGTTGTACACTGAATTCTCTTCATTACCATCTTCACTTGTGTATTGTATTTATTAATAATGATTAGTGAGTTATGTTTTTCAATCTATTACATGGTTAATGATTGTAAAGAGACTAGGTGTTATGTAACTTGTCTTTGTTGAAATTACTAAGACAACTCAGAGGGGGCTTGAATCAGTTGTTATTGTGCTTAAACAATTTTAAGTCTATTAAACCATTTTTAATATTTCATCAAGTGACCATCAATATTATACATCATATTAACAACATAAATAATGAGCATCAATCACACATAATATATACACAGAGACAGATTTTCACGAGGAAACCCATAAAGGGAGAAAACCTCTTCTTCCTTGAAATGATAGGCAGTCTTTTAAGTTCTGTACATCATCTATGTTTGAGAACCAACTCAAAGTGAGGCTACTACCTTTGTTTTACAAGCTCCAACTTGTTGAGAGCACCAACTCTCTGGTTTCTCTATAACCCATTGGAAGGAAGCACCAAATCCCTAAATATTCTAGCACCAATTGGATTTATACAAGCACCAACTTGTATACAGAAAACTCTGTGTTTTCCCAAGCACCACCCTCCCACCTTGTTTTTCTAGGCACAACTAGATGGAATATACAACTTCCAATATTCAAGCACCAACTTGAATATCATAGGACCACAGTCCTCCCTAGCACCACCCTTCCTCCTTGATTATGCATAATTGATTGACAAACAAACAATACAGGTATTTCAATTCTTACTCCTTCTTCACTGTTATGCAATTCTTCTCTGGTTCAAAAATTGTTCTGCAGTTCTGCTCTGCTACATGCTATTCTACTATTATTCCCTTGCTTCTATTTGTTCAGTGACTGTTACTCATCTCTGAGTTTTATCTCATTCTCTACATTCTTTAATTTTACCCTTCTTACAGTTCACCTCATTGTTTTGGTTAAAACATCCCACCTTACATAGTCGTTGCATCTCTCCTTTTATACTCACCATCCTCATCGGTTACACCTCGAATATCCTTGGGCAAAGACAAAAACGTCTCAGCAACTGAATCACCAACCGATCAAGAACCATGATTCGATTTTGCTAACTGAATCGTAACTGATCAAATAATCTGTGAAGAAAACAGTAGCCCTCCGATTATATTCCTGATTAACCTGCACCATTGTATTACCAATGATGGATCTTGCACCTACTCCATATGCCCACTGGCAGTGACCACGAGCCTAATCAGAATGCCTTTCACATTTCGTATTTTGGCAATCTTGTGTCAAAGGGTCTCGACACTCCAAGTTGTGATCGTTGAAAAAGATCTTAGCTCCACCTTCTCATATGATCATTGACAGTGACCACAACCTACACACAAAGGCATTTTTGCATTTCGCATTTCAACAATCCAGAGGTGAAGAGTCTTGACTCTTCATGTTGCGATCTCCAAATAGGGGCTTAGCTCTGCTATCTCCTCCCTCTCACATGACCACTGGCGGTGACCTGGTGCTTATCCACAAAGTGATTTGTAGTTCGCAAACTCGGGAATCCTGTGGTGAAGAGTCTCGACTCTTCATGTTGCGATCGCCGATTTCGCGTTTCGGAATTCTTGTCGTGAGTGTTCTTGACACCTCAAACTCCCGGTATCCAAAACTATGAAATGGAGTCAAATCAACGGTCCAAAATATTGATGATTCAATGGTCCAGATCTTTTCGTGATCTCTCATATCGCTAGTTACTGTCGTGAGCTTCTTCCTTGAATCCTCCAACTCTCGGTATCCGAAACTTTGAAATAAAACCTTTGTCATGCTCTGACCTATCACCATGTGTCCCTCTTGGATCAATGATCCAGATCTTATCATGATTTCAAATATAGCGAGTTGGAAGGTTAGAGCACTGCCTTCCTTTGAATTTCCAGTCAGCGAAATGTTAATCGCTCGCCACGTGTACTCCTCGATGATGGATGGACCTCCTACTTTCAGGATTTTGTAAGCCTGCTTCATCTTGTACTTAAATATCATGCTCCTTCTTATGGATCCAATGATGGTCAGTCCTCGTGCTCAGATCCAATGTCTGAGATTTTTTCTCCTCTTTTGCGCGTTCCTCCTATCTATATTCAGATCTAACAGTCATCGGGAATTTGGGATGGGTGATCCAACGATCACTTTTGCTCCTCACTGTTGATATTTCCATTTCCATGCCATGCATTCCTCCTATCTGTATTCAGATCTGACGCTCATCGAGAATTCAATATGGGTGATCCAATGATCACTGTTGCTCCTCATTGTTGATATTTCCATTGTCATGCCATCATCGCTCTATTGAACGTGTTGATCTTTGCCATCAATGACAAAACATGCATACTCTACCTTTGTCTGAAAAAATGCCAACAATCTCCCCCTTTGGCATTGATGGAAACCCCTTGAAGAACATCCAGCTTTACCACTGTATTGAAATTACCACACTTTCTCCCCCTTTGACATCAATGTCAAAGAAAAAACAAGCTCCCCCTGAGTTATTGCAATACATCTCGAAGGTATCAGATATGTCACAAGCATATACTCCCCCTGTGCTATTGCAGTATTCTTCGGAGGTATTAGAGATTCAACCAACACAAACTCCCCATGACAGGATGGACCCTGTTAATTTGACAGTGAGGTCACGCCCAACTTGTGGCGAAGATATCCAAAAGGAGTCGTTGCTAACGGTTTAGTAAAGATATCAGGTATATGTTCTATGGAAGGAATATAATTCAGCTGAACGACTCTGTTTGTAACCTGTTCTCTGAGAAAATGGTATTTTATTGGGATATGCTTAGTCTTGGAATGAAGAACAAGATTCTTGGAGACACTAATGGCACTAGTATTATCACAGTGAATTGTAATCAGATCAAAATAATTTACCTTCAAATCTGTAAGAGTTTGAATCATCCATAAAATATGAGTGCAGCAAGTAGCAGCAACAATGTACTCTACCTCTGTAGTTGATAAGGAAATAGATCCCTACTTCTTACTAATCCATGCTACCAACGAGTCACCCAGGAATAATGCACCTCCACTGGTGCTCTTTCTCTCATCCACACAATTTTCCCAATCTTCATCTGAATAAGCAGTTAACTAAAAAATATGATTGTTGGGATACCACATACCATAAGTCATTGTTCCCTTCAAGTATTTGAATATTCTTGTGACAACTACCAAATGAATTTGTTTAGGAGCAGACTGATAATGACCTACCATTCCAACAACTTGCATTATATTAGGATGGGATGCGGTGATGTACAAAAGGTTGCCTATCATAGAGAGATATATCCTTTGATCAACATCAGGTGAAATATCATCTTTACTAAGCTTGCAACCAACCACCATAGGTTTACTAACAGGAGAGGAATCCTCCATCTGAAATTTCTTCAACATCTCTTTCAAATATTTTTCTTGAGAGATAAAAATTCTTGCAGAACTTTGTTTTACTTGTAAGCCAAGAAAATATGACAATTCTCCTCTCATGGACATCTCAAACTCTGTTTTCATAGAGTTAGCAAACCACTGAACAAAGGAATCATTATTATGGCCAAAAATAATGTCATCTACATAAATCAAAACAACTAGTAAATCATCACTTTCAGTTTTTATGTAGAGATTGCTATCAACAGTACCTTTCTTGAATCCTTTGTCTTGCAAAAATTTGTCCAGTATATAATACCAAGCTCGTGGTTCTTGTTTCAGTCCATATAAATCCTTCTTCATCTTGTAGACATAATCAGGGTTATCTGTCAATGAGAATCCTTCAGGTTTCTCCATATATACTTCTTTCTCTATATCTCCATTAAGAAATGTTGACTTAACATCCATCTGATAAACTTTAAAGTTCTTATGACATGAATATGCAAGAAACATTCTGATGTCTTCAAATATTGCCACTGGTGAAAACGTTTCATCAAAATCCCGACCTTCAACTTGTGCATACCCTTTATAGACCAATATGGCTTTATTTCTAACAACTTGTCCTTTTTCATTCATTTTGTTTTTGAACACCCATTTGGAACCTGTTACATTCTTGTCTTCAAGTCTAGGAACAAGCTTCCAAGTATTGTTCTTCTCAATCTGATCAAGATCTTCATTCATAGCTCTAATCCAATCATCATGCTAGCTGGCTTCATAAAAAAATTTAGGTTTAGTCATAGATAAAAAAATAAACATGGGATTGTTTTGAGTCTTTAATCAATTTCCTTCTTATCTGAACTCCTTTATTTATATCTCCAATTATCTGATTTTCAGGATGATTCTTTATAACAATTCTGAGAGGTGATTTTTCTTCTTTCTGTTGATTTGTGTCAGTTGGATTATTCGTATCTTCATCTGATTCATATTCTTCTCTTTCTGATCCTTGGACCTCTTCATATTCGTTTTCAATTATATCTTTTGTGCTTGGTTCAACACTGCTTACATTTGCTATCGGGATTTCTTCATCAACTTTTATGTCAATACAATCTGTAACCTTTACTGTTTGTAGAATAACCTAAGGATATACCTTCATCATCCCTATCATCATATTTTCCAATATTTTCATCATTATTCTTGATATAAAATTTACTCCCAAAGACTTTAAAATGCTTGATTGAGGTGAGTCTTCCAAACCATAGTTCATAATGAGTCTTGTCACTGTGTGGTCTAAGATGAGATTTGTTAAAAATGTGAACAATTGTATGAATTGATTCCACCCAATATGTCTGAGGTATGTTCCTTTCATTCATCATTGATCTTTCCATTTGTTGTACTGATCTATTCTACCTCTCAACAACTCCATTTTTCTGTGGAGTCCTTGGAATTGTTTACTCTCTTTTGATTCCATGTTTATCACAGAACTATTTGAAGTTCCATGAGATAAACTCTCCTCCTCTATCAGACCTTACTGCTCTCAATCTTTTTCCTGTTTGATTCTCAGTTAAAGCCTTAAACACTTTGAAGTTTTCAAATGCTTCAGATTTTTCCTTCAAAAAGGCAACCCATGTTAGTCTAGAATAATCATCAATAATCAACATAAAATAATTTTCTTTTCCTGTACCTTCTTTCCTTGATGGCCCACATAAATCCATATGTACTAACTAGAGAGGTTTTTATGTTGAAGGAAAGTTTTTAGATTTGAACTGTGTCCGAGTAAGCTTTCCTATCTAGCATGGTTTACAAACATAATCATATGGCTTTGATATATTTGGAAGATCCTTTACTACCCCACTACTTTTGAGCTTGATTATATGATCAAAATTTAAGTGTCCAAGTCTCCTATGCCATAGCCAAATTTCATTATACTTTCTTAAGTGACATTCTTCTTTTTCTTCTTTTAACGCATAGACATTGTTTTATGTTCTTATCCCTTTTGCAACTAGTTGTCCTGAATTTACAGATTGTATTCTACAATCTTTAGAAGTAAAAACGACTTCACATCCTCTGTCACAGACTTGATTGACACTAAGCAGATTATGTTTCATACCTTCTACAAACAACACATATTGATATTTCCCTTTGCCATTACTCAAACTTACCATTCATTTACCTTTTATTTTTCCTGGTGCATCATTTCCAAAAGTCACATTCCCTAATTTGCTTTCACTTAGAGTTAGAATCTTACTTTTTTCTCCAGTCATATGTTTGGAACATCCACTGTCAATATACCAGGGATTCTTTTGTCTTTGGGATGATAACACTATTCTACACTTGTCATCTTCTTTCTTCTTCCAAATCTTGAATTTTTTAGCAATAGGATTCGAATCTGGCTTAAAATTCCTTAAGCGACAATCTGTAGATTTATGTCCATAGTTATGACAGATGTAACATTCTAGTTCACTGAATAACAGATCATAAGGATTGTTATGCTCATAATTGTTGTTATGTTTCACCTGCATCCTTCCTCCATCCATCACATGATTTATAGTATGTGGTCATTTGTTTCTTGGTTGTCTCAATCTTTGTTGTGGAAAATAATTATTCCTTGAGTATCTTGATTTCAAATATCTAGATCTTAAAGAACAGTTTACAGCTTTGTGACCAAAGTTAGAACAGAAAAAACAATAATCATAGAAAAAACCTTTGTCCCTGGAAAAAGGTTGCAGTCGATTTCTTCCATGGTGATGATTTCTTTGATTAGAAAATGTGTTTGTGTTATTTCTTTGATCTACATATTCGGTTCTGGTACTTTTTCTTTCATTCCTTCTTGGTGGTTGATTTTCTTTCTTTGTTTTTGTAGAGTGGTTGTTGTCAATGATTGTAGTTTTGACAAACTTGATGGGTTATGTATTACTTGGATGATCACTACTTGATCCTTCTTCATAGCCCAAGCCATCTTTCAACTTTGGATTTTTTTGTTGATTTAGAATGGAAGTTAATTCTTCTGAGGCCTTAATACTTGGAAGATTTTGGTGATACAATGCCTTAAACTTCTCCATTTCTTTTATGGTTTTTACTATATCTTATTTTAAGGCTTAACACCTCGCTTTTTTCTCTGACAACTATTGTTTCAGTATGTCTTCTATTTTCTTTAACTCTTCTAACTCCACTTTTAGTAGAGAAAATTTTTCATCAGGTTTTTCACCATTCATTTTAAACTGCATCAACAATTGTTTTTGTTTTCTCTTCTTACATCTAAGTCTGTCAATTTCTTTCAAAGAACTGATTAATTCACCTTCCATATCTACCACAACTTCTTCATCATCCATTTCACCTCCTGTGTGTTCATCATCAAGATCTTCCATAACCATAAGCATAAAATCATTCACTTTTTTTTCACATGATGAATCACTATCTATGTCTTCTGAGGAATTGTCATTGTTTGCACACAAACTTTTCTTTTTACTATATTTCTTGAATTTGTACTTCTTTTCATCATTAGAGTTCTGGTCCTTTTTTCTGGTGGGGACACTTATATGCAAAATGACCTATCTTACCACAGTTAAAACATTTGAAGGGAAGCTTGCCTTGATATTTTCCCGATCCTTTCTTTAATCTTCTCACAAATGTTTCCTCAATATCATCTAAATCTAAATCTAAATCAGTATTCTTGTCTGCTTTAAAAGATGCTTCTCTAGTAATGGATTTATCTTTGTTGATTCTCATTTCATATGCAATTAGAGTTCCTTGGAGTAGATCAATGGACAGATTTTTAAGATCATTTAGTTCTTCTATTGCAGAGACTTTTGGATTAAATTTATCAAGCAGAGATCTTAGAATCTTTTGAACTAAAAATGATTCTTCAATCTTCTCACCAAGACCCTTCATGGCATTCACAAGTTCTTCAACTCTTAAAAAATACTTGCTAATTGTTTCATCTTCATTCATCTTTATTTGTTCAAACTTCAACCTATATGTTTGGAGTTTGGCATCTTTTACTTTCTCATTTCCTTCATAATTGTTAATAAGTTTATCCCACATAGCTTTAGCAATTTCAAGATGCATCACCTTTACAAAATCAGCTTCAACAAGTCCATTAAAGATAGCATTCATCCCATTAGCATTAAAGCTAAATTCTAACTTATCATCCTTGGAAGCCAGTACAATAGGTGTTACCCACAATTTTGGTCATCATAATGATGTATTGATGATGGTGTATTTCAGGCTCTTCATTAGAACTTTTTCCTGAGAAAAGTTACCTTCACCTCTTTCCAGAAATCACATTTTTGAGGACTGTTCGCAGGATGATAGTATATTTGCCTATGAGAATGCATGATTCTCGTAGGCTGCATTAAGCCAGGGTGCGAGAAGTTCGCACTGTGTTGTATTGCTAGGGTGCGAACTCTTTCTAAAGAAGGGAAAAAGATGAATTCTCGAAGCTTATAGAAGGGAATCTTCTAGAAGGATGAGATGGCATTTGAATGGTTACCTAAGTACTGGATTCCCTGATATTTTGGGATCATTCTTATCCAAGTAACTAATCCATTCTCTCCTATATATTGAGGGAATTCTCATGGAAAAGGTTAGAAGAAAACAAGCAAGAGATTCATTGGAGAATTAGTGAAAAGGATTGTGTGAAGAACTGATGCTACAACAGCTAAGAACTCCAACAAGTATAACAAAGGTGGTTGATCTTCTTCATGCAAGTGAGAAAGTGTGTGTGTCAGAGTCAAGAGCCATCGAAAGGAAGTTTGCAACATCAAGGCTCAGGTTGTAATCTTTACTTTCCATCAATATGATACAGTAATATGTCCCTTTCCCATAAAGTTAATTCCACTTTATTGTATAACTCCTTGATCATATACATAGATTGATTGTTGAATAGATTGTGCTTTCTTCACTTTGGTTGGTTTGTATTGTCTTGGTCTTGACTGCACAAGAGCACTGGAGCGAAGCAGGATCAACAAAGACCATAGGAAGTGATCATAAGGTATGTTCTTTGTTCTTACCTTCTAGTACATTCAATAGTCGAAATCTAGGGAAAGAGTATTATTCTATCTTACTTTGTTCTAGATCCAGGTGGATCTAGGGAGATCGGTTTGTGTCCGCACTTATGGATTTATCCAATAACAAAATTGGCGACTCCACTGGGGAGCAATCCCATTTTCTTTGTGGTTTTTTGATATTTTTTGTGGCCATTTTCTCTGGTTTCATTTTTCTCCTATCCTATCAGTCTCTGAGTCTTCAGGATATCCTAATAGACCTTCTGAGTCCAGAAGCCTTTTTGAATTTCACTTCATTTTTCAAATTTTTGGATATGTTCAGGAATTCTCGCACTGCACTTCATTGCAGCCTGTGAGAATTGGTAAGGTTTGCACCCTGCCTATAGGTTTCAGTGCGAGGTTCTCGCACCTTGCTCAAAGGTCACCTGCGAGAATCAATGATTCTCGCACTGTGTAATATTGCTTGCCTGCGAACATTCTTTTTCAAAATTTTGAATTTGAGTTTTCGTCTTTCTAACTGCCCAAATTCGTTGGAATACCTCTTATGGGTTTCTTGGACCATTGATGCATATTTTTCTTGCTTTAGTTTGCATGCGTGAACAATCTTAGGGTTTCAAGGCTTTTCTTGTCATTTGTGGCTTGACTTTCATTTCTTGACTCTTCTTGGCAAAATCATTCTCTTTGACTTCAGTTTCTGAGTGTGTTTGATTAGTCGAGAACCAGTGATTGGTTGAAGGTTAAGTTTGTTTGGTTTTCTCATTTGCTTGAGGTTTGAAAGATCATTTTTTCTTTTGCATTTGAAGAGACTACTTTGGTTTGTTCTTTATTTTTTCTTTCATTGAAAGAGTAGATTGGGTTATTTGATTGTTCATTGATTTGATTTTTTGTACTCTCACTATCATAGTTTGAGTGCTTTTTGGAAAGTGAACAACAAGCTTTTCTTTCAAAAAATTGTTTTTGTCTTTAGAAAACATTGAAAAATCAAATTTTAGAGATTCTTGAAGCATTTGAAAAATAAACAATAGAGAATTTTCATTTGATAAATGATTGTTTGTGTTGGCATTTGAAACGAAATTTTGCATATAGTTCATGGTTGATCTTGAACACTTCTCTCTCTCCCATACATAGGACTCATTGAATGAAACGTGATACATTTCATTCTCATCCTTGCATTATTGGGTCAGAGTCATACAACATAAGTTTCACTTCCATTACCTTTGAGTAAACAACATCTCTTAAAAACATTGCGTAATCATAAAATTTATCTAGTAACTCTTTTCTAGGGCTCTTTTACACCAACATTTAGCTAGGCTAGCGCTTTGGAGTAGGAAGAGAGATACACTCTCCAAAATCTCAAAACACACAATAGCATCTTGAGTTAGGGAGTGTTAAATTCCATTCACAACATATTGTCCTGGGAAGCCCTTCTCACACAAGGGTCAAGAACTAGGTCGCATTGATGTTGGAAGAGTTACTCACCCTGCCTTGTTGACATCAGTGTAGAGATTTCACGTATTACGGGGGTCACTCAGAGGTATACCCACAATGATGAGTGGAAGCCTTTTGAGTTGATTTCGGGCTATTTACCCTGCCCTTGCGTGTGGATCGGACTGTCAACTGTTCCCCCTAGATTTATTGTTGTTGGTGGTGACTTTAGTGGCCTATCTCTCTAGGTTCTTACCTGAGGTGACTATGGAGGGGAAAGTATTCATGGTACCTGGAATTGACGTTGACCAAACTCACTTGGGCTCCTTGGAGGGTATACCCACGATTATGTGTGGGAGCTTGCACCAGGGTGTAAGTCCGTTAAGCAGGTCGTCAGCGTAAATTTTCCACCCTAGCCCCGACCCTTCTCGTCTCGTTGTTGCGACGTTGGATTTCATCACCAACTAGTGGCTTCGAAATTAGAAGGTTTTTTTTGCTTGGTGATTGCTTCCTAGATTTTTTTTACTAGCGCGTGTTGTTTGTTTCTCAAAGTTGACCATAGGAGTTTCTTCGCGGAGCTTGTCACTTGTTTACAATAGCTCCCCCACGTTGTTCCCGTAGAATGCAGGGTTTATCTCCAGAACATATGGACGTTTCACAACCCTTGCCTACAGCTACACTTGAGGGTACCCTTGAGGGCTCTCCTCAGCAGAGTGAAGTCCCAGACGTTTCTACACCACCTCCACAAGTAGAACGCACTGAATCTTTAGAACCTTTCCTAATTACCAATACTCAAGAGGACTTTCGAATTCGCCGTGGTGAACGACCCTTTGTGTGATAAAATTCTTCCATAGATTTAGTTGTTACCTCTTCTGGATCACCCGTTGGGCCTCTTCCCGGTATAGAAGGCCAAGATCCTCTTTGGTCTGCAGGTGATTTCTGCAGGGCCCTTTTTAGTCCTGATTCGCCTGTGGTCTCTGAAATCAACCCTCCGGTGTTTTCTGAGACATAGACTATACCGGTGAATACCACTTATCACTTTACTCTCCCTGCTGAGATGGTCCATATCGCAAACACTACGAGTGTCCCAACCAGATTCACTACAGCTGGTCTTCCTCCTATAAACACTCAGCGAACGCCCAGTGTTATTCCAACACTACCGCCCAGATACCATGCGTTGAATGCTTTGTGGAATGCTTCTGTTCCAACACCTCCACAAACCCCATCTGGTACTCCCAGTGGTCCTTTTGGGCATCCTATTCCCAGTTTTATTCCGACACTCCCTCAATTTCCTTATGGCAATCCTAATCCTAGTGGCACTATACCGTCCATTACACCTAATTTCCAGATTCTCGTTGGTGGTCTAGGTGGTACGTTTCAACCTCCTCTTACCGGACACGCTCCAGTTACTACTCAAACTTCGATTGGAACACAACCTCTGATTGGAACTCCACCTACGATAGGGGGACCAACCCCACCTTTTGGAAAAAAAATACCTCCTGCTTTGGCCCAGTATTGGACTCAGATGCTACAAAATCTTCCTCAAATGACTGGGGGGCAACAGCGTGCCCCTACTATAGGCCAACCTTATCTAGGTATACCTAATCCTATTTGGGGTCAGGGTCAGAATGCTCAAACTCAGGTCCCTACTCAAACTCAAGGTTACAATCCTTGGAACTACTATCCTCTCCAACCACCACCGAATCAGTCGGGGTCTTCCCACTATGGGCAGACTATGTACGGTCCTACTGGTTTGCCAACAGGGCTTCCACCCCAAAGTCACCAGTACCCGTAGGTGAATTTACAGTTACCTTTTCTTGCTACTTTGGATTTGCCATATTTGTCTAGGATTCTAAATGATCCTATTCGTCACTCTCCCCAATGGCCTGCTATTCCAGCCAAGCTTCCATCGCACATTCCTAAATTCGATGGCAAAGTGGGAGAGGACCCAAACAATCACGTTATGACTTTTCACCTATGGTGTTCATCCAACTCATTGATGGATGACTCTATTCGTTTACGTCTTTTTCAACGAACCCTTACTGGTTCTACTGTGAAGTGGTATATTAAATTGCCACGAGGTTTCTTCTCTGATTTCAACACCCTAGCTATGGCTTTTCTTACACATTACCAGTTATTGATCCGTTATGATACTGGGACTAAGGTTTTGAATTCTTTCAAACATACTAAAGGAACTAAGGTTTTGAGTGGCGAAGAAGACGACGTCTCATTAAACTTGAACTCCCCGATCAGTTACTGGCAGAATGGTTTACAAAATCTTTTGTGAATAAAATCGGTAAGGACATTGCCATGTGTGGCATTGTCACGGAAGAGCAGTCTACAAGTCGTGCTCAATATCTTGATCTTGTTTATTCGCAAACGGGAACACTTTATGATTTATTACCTGAGTTACCTCGTCCTGGTACTTCCATCACTTCCACTACTCCCGCTGCTTCACATGCAGATGATGGTGTGATTGGTACTACCCAAGCCCAATCACATTCTGTTTCAAGAACCAACCCTAAGTCTGCTTCTTCTAATGTTCAAAATGCTCCGTCTCCTTCCACTTCCACCGGTAAAAATTCTGAGGTGAATACCATTCAATCTACCCTGACCGGTAAAAATAAATCGAAAAAAGGGAGAGGCAAGAATAAGGAGGGAAAAAATAATAATCAAATAGAGCAGCCTAAAAATACCCCTGTTGAAGATCGGGATAAGCGCAAACTCCATTACCCTTGCCTTATCTGTGGTGACGATCACTACACGAAGGATTTCCCACGACGTGTCGAGGTCACTAAGTTCCTTCAAGGAACACCCAAACCATCTACACCGGCAGTCTTGTCCCAACCCTTCCCATCTCAACAACATGCTCAGTTGGTCATCCATGACCAACCATCTTCTTCTACGACATCATATGTTTTGATGTGTACTGGCGATTCTAAGCAAAACAACGTTGCACTCACAACTAGATCCAAATATTATTCTTCGTCTAAGGAGAAGGTTGATGATTTACCTCCTACTTTGGTACAACCCTCTCCACCGACTCCACCTACAAACGGTCCTCTTCATCTCGAACGACCGAGCCTTGATACATTCCTGCGACCCCCTAAGGGTGTCGTTAGGAAATCAGCTTTCAATCCTCATGCTCGTGCGGCCCAGAACTACAGTATTGTGGAAGATCTGGCCCAGGCACCTTCAACGATGTAAGCCCTTGAAATCCTTCAGTCGTGTCCTGCACAACGGAAGGCACTGTTGAAAGTTATAGGCAGAATTGACTCAACCGATACAAATTTAATAGTCTTTGACTTGGAAGATTATATTCCTAGGTTACCCCCTCAACTCGCGTTCCAGATACAAGTTGTTGTCTCTGACAAGAATATTTGCCGAACTGTTATCGATGAGGGTGCCTCAACGTGTGTAATGTCTTTTGCTTGTTGGAAATCCATTGGCTCTCCTCCCTTAAATGAATCGCAAAATACTTTGAAAGCCTTCAATGGCTCTGGTTTTAATACTTACGGTGTTCTTCATTCATTTCCCATTACACTAGAAGGTAAGACGGTCCAAGTTGAAGTGGAAGTCTTTGATGCTCCCCTTGATTATAATCTTCTGCTTGGTCGTAGATGGATCGATTCCATGCGTGTTGTTGTGTCAACACTTTTCCGTGTAGTACGTTTTCCTCATCAAGGAAAGGTTGTTACTGTTGACCAACTTCCCTTCTTCAATTCTGATACTCGTACTGGCAACGTGCCGTTTATAGCCAAAATTCCGTCGGGTTATGAGAATGTCGGTGTAGGCCTTTTAAAGGACTCCTCGTTAATGGGTACCTTTCCCATTCCACCGCCCGATGTTCAACGCTCGTCAGTTGCTTCTATCAACATGATATCCACCATGCCTCACGAACTTCCTGCGTCACATGACTCTTGGATTGTCCCTGACCCGATCATACTCATTTCGGCGACGTCATGTCGTTAAGTCCGGTTGAGTCTGCTTATCAGGCAATTCAATCGGCAACACCTTCTACCCCCTCTCTTGATGAGTTGTCTCCCAATCCTTTTTCGTGTTATCTTTCCCACTAACGAGATGATCATGTCCATCATGGAGGACACCCCTTGGGACGATGGGCATCATTGTTCCATACTCTTTTTGGAACAACACACTCTTGAGAATTACCAACGGATTTCGGCTCTGTCGACGGTTGTTGTCATATAGACCGTTCCTAGATCTGCACATGATGTGTTTGCCGAAGGGAACCTTAGTAATATTTCTCCCACGATTCCCATTGACATATCCATTAAACCTGGGATAGTTGAAAATGTTCATATCGGAGCTTCATGTTCTCCCGAAGAAATTGTCACCTATACGTCTCTGTTCAAAGAATTTCGTGACATCTTCGCCTGGTGCTGCGAAGAGATGCCAGGTATCGACCCTGCAATTGTTGTACATGAGATAAAGACATACCCCGGAGCTAAACATTTCCGGAAACGCCTTCGTCCAGTCCACCCGCGTAAAGCGGCGGCTATCAAGCTTGAGGTTGAAAAACTTTTGAAAGCTGGCTTTATTTATCCAGTGGCTCTGACCGAATGGGTTTCCAACCCTGTACCGATTGATAAGAAAGGTGGAAGTATTCGTGTATGTGTTGATTATAGGGATATTAACAAAGCCTGTATAAAAGACAACTTTCCAACCCCTTTCGTTGACCAGATTGTCGATGACTGTGCCAGAAGTGAAATATTCTCTCTCATGGATGGTTTCTCCGGCTATAATCAAATTAACATCGCTCCCGAGGACCAACATAAAACTGCTTTTATTTGTCCTTGGGGTACTTTTTCCTATAGGAAACTTCCCTTCGGTCTTAAGAACACTGGCGCAACGTTTCAACGTGCTATGTCTTATGCTTTTCATGATATAAAGCATATCGTTCAACCCTATTTGGACGATTTACCAGCTCATTCTTTGCGCCGAGTCAATCACCCCACTCATATCCGAGCTATTTTTGTTCGTTGTCGGTTTTATCGTATCCATTTAAATCCTCATAAATGCATTTTTTACGTCGAATCAGACCGTCTTCTAGGTTTTATGGTTTCACGTCAAGGGATCAGGGTGGAACCTCTTAAGGTTGAGGTGATTCTTAATCTCCCTCCTCCTTATACACTGTACCAGTTGCAAAGTTTGCAGAGGAAAGCAAACTTTCTTCATCGTTTTATCCCTAATTACGCCGAGATTACTCGTGGTTTTACAAGGCTGCTAAAGAAAGATTCCGAGTTCGTCTGGGATACCGTTGCCAACAATTATTTTGAAGCTTTGAAGTTGTCCCTTACGCGAGCTCCTCTTCTCTTTCCTCCTGATTATAGTCATGATTATTTTCTTTATATTGTTGCCTCTGAGTATACTATTGGCATGGTTCTCGTCCAAGAGGATGATGCGCACGATGAGCATGTTATTTATTACTTGAGTCGAAGTCTCACATCAACTGAAATCAAGTATCAACATGTTGAAAAATTGGCCTTGGCTACCGTTCAAGGCGTTCAACGCTTCCGGCATTATATTCTCTCAAGGAAAACTACAATGATTTCTCATTGCAACCCTATGCAACACATTTTGACACGTCAATTGCTAGGGGGCAAATACTCCAAATGGATTGGCATACTCCAGGAGTTTGACTTGGAATTCGATCGCGCCACGTCTAAGAAATCCTTAGTTTTTGCTGAGTTGATATGCGATTTTCCTCACTCTGCCACGGAAAATGTAGCAGTAGATTCATTACCCGATGAATCTATTTTCCTTATTAGCACTGACGATATTTGGTATGGATATATCATTATATATCTCGAAACCCAAACTTTTCGGTCTACTTTGTCTAGTACTGAACGACGTCGCATACGCTATCAAGCTCGTCAATACATTATCCTCGGGGATACTCTTTACCGTAGGGGTATTGACTCTGTTTTTCGACGTTCTCTAACGTTTGATGAAGTCGAGAAAGATCTAAATGACTACCATTCTAGAGAATTTGGTGGTCATATGTCCAGGTATGCTACTGCCCAGAATATTTTACGCGCAGGGTATTTTTGGCCTTATTTGTTTAATGACTGCATTACTGTTGTTCAGAAATTCCATGCCTACCAGACCTACAATCAGGAAATTCGGTCAAATCCTGTTCCTCTTCATCCTGTGGTCTTAGTTGGTCCTTTTGTGAAATGGGGCATTGATTTCATGACATGTCACCCTCACTCGGCCGGGGGGCATGGTTACATCATTGTAGCTGTTGATTACTTTACAAAATGGGCCGAGGCGATGCCAACATTCGATAATACTGGAAAGACTGCAACGTTGTTTCTTTTTAACCATGTCATAGCTCATTTTGGTGTTCTCCAAGATATCGTTACTGATCACGGTAGTCATTTTAGGAATTTTATGATGTCTGAACTTACGGAAAAGTTGGGTCTTCGTCATGATAACTCAACACCCTATTATCCACAAGCTAATGGCCAGGTCGAAGCAATCA
Organism: Picea engelmannii; assembly: GCA_009831015.1. Classification (NCBI taxonomy): domain Eukaryota; kingdom Viridiplantae; phylum Streptophyta; class Pinopsida; order Pinales; family Pinaceae; genus Picea; species Picea engelmannii. The sequence goes on along the minus strand of ML778386.1, from coordinate 238,756 downwards.
ACAAAATTCTTATAAATATGCTTCGACGGATGATAGGAATTCATAAAACAAGTTGGGACACGATGTTGTTTTCGACATTGTGGGCATATCGGACATCTGTCAAATCCGCTATGGGGTTTACGCCCTTTCGATTAGTCTATGGTGTGGAAGCCATTCTTCCTATAGAATGTGAGATACCTTCTCTGAAGCTAGCTGTCGAGCTCTTACCCAACACTTCTCCTGAAGAAGAACATCTATTATATCTGATGCGATTAGACGAAACTCGACGTGACACCACTCTAGTAATAGAAGCCCAGAAGAAACGTGTCAAGGCACAATATGACAAGTATGTCAAGCCTCGCGTTTTCTCTGAAGGTGACATTGTTCTTCTCTATGAACAAGATCGATTTGTGTTAGGAGCTGGGAAATTTGAACCAATGTGGCGAGGTCCTTATATTGTTCGTCGAGTTTTGGAAAAAGGAGCATATGAGCTGGTCGATTACGATGGTATCCCTTTGAGTGAACCCAGGAATGGGTTGTACTTGAAGAAGTACTATGCATAAATCATTTGTGCAGAAGTACTTGTATTTTATGTATCATACTTTGTGTGTGTTACTTTAGTTTGCTTTTGATGTTATCTAGTCTCTGCCCTTATGTGACATTGTGTTTGATTGCCAGATGTCGGAGTCTTCGCTACCCTATATTGGCTTCGCTGATGGTGCTAGCCATAGTACTCGGAACCTAGCTTCCACTGCGTGGGCAATCTATGCCCCAACAAATGAACTTATATCTTTACGAGGTGTATGTCTTGGTCGTGCAACCAACAACATTGCAGAGTATAGCGTCGTTATTGAATTATTGGTTGATGTTATATCACTCGGAATTCATCATTTGGTTGTGCGAATTGATTCGCGGCTTGTAGTACTACAGTTAAGTAATATCTAATCTATTCGAAGTCCTACTTTTTTATGGGTGTATTTGCGAATTCACCTCTTGAAATGTTATTTTGAGCACATTGAATATCAGCATATTCCTAGATGTCTTAATACATTAACAGACGCATTGGCTAATTATGTATTGGACAGACATTTGAATCATTTATAAATCAAACACATTCGAAATTCACACAATATAAAGTAATCGGTAAAAACCATCTGTATATATAACGATCAAAAGAGGTTTTACAAAAGTTTGTCCGAAGACCAAAATATCAAAATTTGAAGCTTATAGCTTCTACAAAATGATGTCATGGATGACGTTCACGGTAACACACGACTTCCCTAGCAACCCTACGGAGCAATAGACTCATAGTTGTTTATACCCCTATAGTGTGACACTGATCGCGTCGTGGAACCTCTTCCAGAGTCATATCTGGAATGTCTGCTGTCAGGCCCTCTAAATTCTGTTCCACCACCTAATAATATTCGGCATACTGTGGTGTTGCTACTGCTACCTCTCCTCGTCACTGGATAGGAGAGGTTCCAGGAGGTCTATACGGTCCAACATCTATGTTATCAACAAACGTTTTGTGTTATTCTTCGAATAAATATATAAAACAAAAACATTTAAATATGATAAAATTCACAAAAACATTTAAAAAGAGAAAATGCGTGTACTTCTTACCAAGGTCACCCCACTGAGCATCCTTAGGCAATGCCAAATATGGATCTCCTCGGAAATCCAACCCGGCATAAGCATAGTCATCGACCATCAACATCTGGTTTTGAAGCCAGTCAAAGAAAATATCGTCGTACTTGACGATTGGTCCTGCCACGTGTCGGGCCATGAGCCGACACCATCTCAACATCCGTGGATCCCTAGGACCCAATAAGTTCCACTCAACCTGAAGTCTAAATACGGGGACCCTCTTAAGGAAGAAGGACACTAACAAAGATCCATACCCAAATTTTTTCAATTCACCTCGCCTGCATTTGGTTAATTGCTTTTTGATACTGCGAAGCACAGCATCTTCCCAGTTGAATACTCGAGGCTTAGTACACTCGATGGCATACTGGAAGTAGATCTGTAATGCCATATGAGGATCAGAACTCCCAGCCATCTGAACTATAGTAAAAAGAATAGTGCGGAGGGTCAAGTCTTGTAGCCACTTTTCCTTTTTTCCTCTCAGCCTCAGGTACACAGTATTGATTGCAGTACTCACTCATCTTTAGCCCGCCACCTCTACTACCGATCAGGCTGACATAATACCCATGCCTAGACAATCCAGTCAAAAATCATATGTCCTCAATGTCTATGGACAAAGTGTGAGCTCCTACATTGAAAACCTGTTGATCTGGGTCCCACATATGAACCAGGTACTCTAGTAGTCTGACTTGGGCCCTCATGCCCGGGATGCGGAAGTATTTAAGAGCCCACAATCTCTCAATGAAGCTATGGTAGGAGGATGATTCTCAGCATTTGAATTATCCTCTTCATGTTCTCTTTCACGCCACTCAAGCACCATGTTTATGGCTATTTATCTGCACAAGGAACATAAAAGGAGGATTAATAACTTTTTCATGCCTTAGAGTTTTTTCATTTGGCTAAAAATTTAAAAACAAATTGGGTTTTGCGGTTCTCGCAGGTGCCCCATTATCACAGTGCGAGAACCTTACAGGTGGCTTAAATCTCACCTGCGAGAACGCATCATTCTCGCAGGCCCCGTATGGGCTGCCTGCAAGAATGCATACGTGCATGTAGGGTTCAAAAAACAATTTGAAACTAAAGAATTAACCAATGAAATTAAAAATTTTAACCATGAAAATGTCAAGGATGAAGAGCTTACCTTAATGCTGTAGACATCTCGTTGAATGGTCTCTTGTAGCTCCCACAAATTGACGCCAAACTCGGAGGGTAAAAAGGGGGTTTTGGAGCTTAATAGTGGAAATGTAAAATGATATGGTAAAACTGATTATTTACTCATTTGATTTACTTTTTACTATGTCATTTTGGGTTTTTTATGCTTATTTATTGATTAAACCTAATCCCTAATATCAGGATGAGTGTAATGACTTGCAGGCATGATGACATTGATGATTAAATACAAGGATATGGCCATATTTTTCTTCGCTATGGCGTGTTTTTGATTGTTTTTATGGTTTTTACATAAAACCTCGAGCGTCGTTTTTGTCTGTTCTTGTGCTCGTAAAAAACATGAGAACGTGGTCAAGCATAATTTTATCACTTTTTCGGGCTCAATAAGGTTATACGAAAAATGAACCCCCCTGGAGTCCTCTTTAAGCTATTTTCAGACTCTCTAAACATGAAAAGATCGTCGAGCGACCTTGCTATTTTCACGCTCGCTAAAGTATTTGAAGTACGCGTCTGGTGAGCGATAATTTCTCTCTTTTTTGATCTCGTCCAGACTATTTTACGAAAAAGGAACTGAGAGAGTTCTCTTTTAAGTGATTTTTCCAAACTCTATAATCTTGAAAAAACTTCGAGTTTTCTATCTCTGGACTCGTTAAACAAACATTGACAAACCCATGATGGGACCGAACCACTCCTTCTTAGGGTTCGTTAAAAATACTCCGAGGGAATCATCCGAAGGATGAGCTTATATCAACAAGCATATTTTATCCTCCTCAAGATTGCGTAAAAATAAAGAGGTACTTGCCAAACATGGTGGGGGAAAATTTGGGAAAGGGATATGTTTCATTTTCATATTGATTGGCAGTAAGTGTCGCTCTTGAACATGACACCCCCTATTCATCATTTGAATCCAGTTTGGAAAATCCATTTGTCTCTCATTCAATTTGTTACAAGGTCATTCCCTATGTCATCTTTGAGTCAATGCTACCAAATCATTGGTTGTGTCGTTCATATGTTCAAGAGAAGTCCATCTGAAACCTATATTGAGTCAGCCATCTGCAGTTATCCATTCTCTCTGTGTCGGTTGTCCCTGTGTCCAGTCCAATTTGCAAAATGTTTTGTTTCACATTCAAACTCTGTTACTCATTTCGTGTCATTGATGGGGGATACATCAAGGCCCTACTGTGACGAGTTTTGTTCCATCGACTTCAGCTCATTATTCGGAATCAAGACTTAGAAATTATTTGGTACCTTGGAGCTTGCATGCCTCAATGGCAGGTTTCCTCACTTTCGACAGTGGGTTTACATCATTGACCCCTGATCAAAAGATTCCATCGGATGTTCGACATCAACTCATTTATTCACACTCAATGGATTGTACTATGGTACCTTGGGAGTCATTGACATCAATGGTGATTTCCCTCGCACTTGTTAACGATTACATCAATGACCAGTAATCAAGTGGTTTCTGCCATGTTCGACTTCAACACATGTAATCACATGGTTAGATTCGTACTTTGGGCGATGAATTTGAAGACCCTGGATATTAGCTTTGCGATCTAGGTTGCGATGGAGTATGTATAGTTTGTGACACATAGATCCACTGTGTATGTTTTGTGGCTATGTCGTCTTGATTTGAAATTACTCGCATAGATCCACAGTGTATTCAGGTGGATATGCTATATTTTGACGACATGGATCCATAGTATATGATTGGTGGCCATGAACTTTGTCTATAATGTCATCAGTCTGTGATCTGAGTATGGGAATGCCTACCTCAGAATTGATATATATGATACTCTGCAGATGCTTGATTGTTCGCAGATTTCCGATTAGATGTGCTCCTGGTTCTCGACACACACATGCAGCTTACAAAGTCTATCGGTTGTCACTGGTTCCAATCTCAGACTTTGGGGGGAATTCTGTTACCCACAATTTTGGTCATCATAATGATGTATTGATGATGGTGTATTTCAAGCTCTTCATTAGAACTTTTTCCTAAGAAAAGTTACCTTCATCTCTTTCCAGAAATCAGATTTTTGAGGACTGTTCGTAGGCTGATAGTATAATTGCCTGCGAGAATGCATGATTATCGCAGGCTACCTTAAGCCAAGGTGTGAGAAGTTCACACTGTGTTGTATTTCTAGGGTGAGAACTCTTTCTAAAGAAGGGAAAAAGATGAATTCTCGAAGCTTATAGAAAGGAATCTTCTAGAATGATGAGATGGAATTCGAATGGTTACCTAAGTACTGGATTCCCTGATATTTTGGGATCATTCTTATCCAAGTAACTAATCCATTCTCTCCTAAATATTGAGGGAATTCTCATGGAAAAGGTTAGAAGAAAACAAGCAAGAGATTCATTAGAGAATTAGTGAAAAGGATTGTGTGAAGAATTGATGCTACAACAGCTAAGAACTCCAGCAAGTATAACAAAGGTGGTTGATCTTCTTTATGAAAGTGAGCAAGTGTGTGTGTCAGAGTCAAGAGCCATCAAAAGGAAGTTTGCAACATCAAGGCTCAGGTTGTAATCTTTACTTTCCATCAATATGATACAGTAATATGTCCCTTTCCCATAAAGTTAATTCCACTTTATTATATAACTCCTTGATCATATACATAGATTGATTGTTGAATAGATTGTGCTTTCTTCACTTTGGTTGGTTTGTGTTGTCTTGGTCTTGACTGCACAAGAGCACTGGAGCGAAGTAGGAGCAAAAAATACCATAGGAAGTGATCATAAGGTATGCTCTTTGTTATTGCCTTCTAGTACATTCAATAGTCGAAATCTAGGGAAAGAGTATTATTATGTCTTGCTTTGTTCTAGATCCAGGTGGATCTAGGGAGATCGGTTTGTGTCCGCACTTATGGATTTATCCAATAACAATAGGCTTTGTATATACAGTCTCTACTACATTCCAAACATCAGCACCTAATGCCATTAGGTATGTTCTCATTCTAACCTTCCAAAAGGAAAAATTTGTTCCATCAAACAGAGGAGGCTTACTGGCTGAAGTCCCTTCATAACTTGTCTTGTTTAATCTTACAGATCTATCTTTAAATAAAAGGAACCCTCTATGATACCAATTGTTGAAATTACTAAGACAACTAAGAGGGGGGGTGAATCAGTTGTTACTATGCTTAAACAATTTTAAGTCTATTAAACCATTTTTAATCTTTCATCAAGTGACCATAAATATTATACATCATATGAACAACATAAATAATGACCATCAATCACACATAAGATATACATAGAGACAGATTTTCACGAGGAAACCCCTAAAGGGAGAAAACCTCTTCTTCTTCGAAATGATAGACAATCTTTTAAGTTCTGTACATCATCTATGCTTGAGCACCAACTCAAAGTGAGGCTACTACCTCTGTTTTACAACCTCCAACTTGTTGAGAGCACCAAATATCTAGTTTTTCTAGCACCCACTAGAAGGAAGCACCAACTCCCTAAATATTCCAGTACCAACTGGATTTATACAAGCACCAACTTGTATACAGAAAACTCTATGTTTTCCCGAGCACCACCCTGCCACCCTATTTTTCTAGGCACAACTAGATGGAATATACAACTTCCAATATTCAAGCACCAACTTGAATATCAGAGGACCACAGTCCTCCCTAGAACCACCCTTCCTCCATGATTATACATAATTGACTGACAAACAAACAATACAGGTATTTCAATTCTTACCCCTTCTTCACTGTTCTGCAATTCTTCTCTGGTTCAAAAATTGTTCTACAGTTCTGCTCTGCTACATGCTATTCTTCTATTCTTCTCTTGCTTTTGTCTATTTGGTGACTGTTACTCATCGCTGATTTTTATCTCATGCTCTGCATTCTTTCATTTTACCCTTCTTACAATTCACCTCATTTTTTCGGTTAAAAAAACCACCTTACACAGTCCCTGCATCTCTCGTTTTATACTCACCAGCCTCATCAGTTACACCTCGAATCTCCTTGGGAAAAGACAAAAACATATCAGCAACTGAATCACCAACCGATCAAGAACCATGATTCAATTTTGCTAACTGAATTGTAACTGATCAACTAATCTGTGAAGTGCAATAGTAGCCCTTCGATCATATTCATGATTAACCTGCACCATTGGATTACCAATGATGGATCTCACGCCTACTCCATATGCCCACTGGCTGTGACCACGAGCCTAATTAGAATGCCTTTCGCATTTCGTATTTCGACAATCCTATGTCGAAGGGTCTCGACACTCCAAGTTATTATTGCCGAAAAAGAGCTTAGCTCCGTTAGCTCCACCTTCTCATATGATGACCGATGGTGACCACAACCTACACATAAAGGCATTTTCGCATTTCTCATTTCGACAATCTAGAGGTGAAGATTCTTGACTCTTCATGTTGCGATCTCTGAAAAGTGGCTTAGCTCTGCTAGCTCCTCCCTCTCACATGACCACTGGCGGTGACCTAGTGCTTATCCACAAAGCGCTTCGTAGTTCGAAAAATCGAGAATCCTGTGGTGAAGAGTCTTGACTCTTCATGTTGCGATCATCGAAATGGAGCTTAGCTCCGCTAGCTCCTTCCCCTTACGTGACCACCGACGATGACCATAGGCTGTGCCAAAAGGTGCTTCGTGATTTCATGTTTCAGCATTCTTTCTATGAGTGTCCTTGACACCTCAAACTCCCAGTATCCGAAACTCCGAAATGGAGTCATCAACAGTCCACAATCTTGATGATTTGACGGTCCATATATTTTCATGATCTCGCATATCGCTAGTTACTATCGTGAGTTACTTCCTTGACTCCTCCAACTCCCAGTATTCAAAACTTCAAAATGGAACCTTTTTCGTGCTCTGATCTATCGCCACGTGTCCCTCTTGGATCAACGATCCAGATCATATCGTGATTTCACATATCGTGAGTTGGAAGGTTAGAGCACTTCCTTCCTTTGACTTTCCAGTCAACGAAATGTTAATCCCTTGCCACGTGTACTCCTCGACGATGGATGACCCTCTTGCTTTCAGGACTTTGTAAGCCTGCTTCATCTTGTAATTAAAGATTGTGCTCCTTCTTATGGATCCAACGATGGTCAGTCCTCGTGCTCATATCCAACATCTGAGATTTGTTCTCCTCTTTTGCACATTCCTCCTATTTGTATTCAGATCTGACGGTCATCGGGAATTCAGGATGGGTTATCCAATGATCAATGTTGCTCCTCATTGTTGATCTTGCCATTGCCATGCCATGCGTTCCTCCTATCTATATTTAGATCTGACGGTCATAGGGAATTCAGGATGGGTGATCCAACGATCACTGTTTCTCCTCACTATTGATCTTGCCATTTCCATGCCATCATCACTCTGTTGAATGTGTTGATCTTTGACATCAATGACAAAACATGTGTACTCTACCTCTATCTGAAAACATGCGAACAATTTAGAGGGAGTACAGTTGTCGTTAGACCAAAACCCGCAGGTGATTGGTAAACTCATCACCGCCATAGTTAATGGATCCATGGGAGGCTATTAGACCATGTCGCAAGTCCCAAAGGAGGTGCTGACCACCAAGTCAACAATCTCCCCCTCAACACCAACTGAGGGCCCTCAGCACCAACTGAGGTACTCGACACCAATCTAGCAGACTCAAACCTGTAACCTTTCACTCTGATACTAGTTTAGAGGGAGTACGACTACCGTTAGACCAAAACCCATGGGTGATTGGTAAACTCGTCACTGCCAGAGTTAATGGATCCACAGGAGGATGTTAGACCATGTCGCAAGTCCTGAAGGAGGTTCTGACCACCAAGTCAACAGTCTTTTGACAGGATTGGTTTCTTGTTATCTTTGAGATTTTGACGATAGAATTAAACATATTTAAAATATTGATATGGTTGAGGATTGCTAGTTCAACACTTGTTAGTTAAACAATATTTAGTCAATATAACCTTGTGCAAAATGTCTAAAATGTTGATAAGATAAAGGTCATTGCAATGAAATTATAATTTTCATTTGTTTTTCTACTTAGGTACAAATACAATGCAATTTCTATTGTTGCCATGAAGTTTTATATGAGGTTAAGGAATGTCAGAATAGTGCAAATTGTAACATGGGTGAACTATAACATGGATGAATGATTATGTGATGAATGGAGTTTGGTATTTTCAAATTTCTTTGGGTTATTAGCATTATTAATCATTTAAGGAAGGGTTAGACAATTGGCTAAATAGGTAAGTTAGACTAATTGACGAGTGACCTGCAACGCTAGCTTACCTAGAAAGGAAAGAGGGTTAGCAACTTACCCGAACAAGTTATCAAGCTTATAGGATTTTGCTCTTGGCCTTTAGCCAATCACCTTATAGGAGTAATGTATGTTTACAGACAAGTATAAGAAACTTATGCCTAACCCTATGTTTGTAAGTATAAGTTTGAGCATAATGGGGAATGTCTTACACTCTTTCTTGATAAGCATTTGGTTTAATCCAGAACAATTATTCGAGAAAGTTAGGACTCGGGGAAATCGAGGACAAGGGGAATCGTCGCAAGGACCACCAACATCAGCGTTGCCACCACCATCGCCTAAATTAGCTCTCATTTTGCACTCCTTTGAGGCTATTAATGATACATTAAAGGGATGCCAGTTAGCAGATCTCGAAGTGGAACCCCCACCATCTAGAGTGGGTAACCCTGAAGCATTGAGGGAATCAAAGGGAGGGCCTCCACTAGGGGACATCACCAGAGAACTACAAAAGATCAAACTCCCATAGTTTGTTGGGGGTTGTGCAAGTGAACGTGCAGAGGCATGGTTGGAGGGAATGATGTGATGTTTCTCCTTAAGAGACTATGATTCCACATAAAAGTTGAAGATAATGATATTTCATTTGAGGGACAATGCCTTGAACTAGTGGGATAACCTAGAGAGGCAGTTGCACCTTACCCTAGACACTGTCTCATGGAATCTTTTTGAGGAAAGGTTCTGGAGGAAATATTTTTCTAGGTACTACAAAGAACAATAGGTAGGATCATTTCATTCTCTAGTTCAGGAAAACGAGACCGTGGAATACTACGAGATAGGGTTCATGGTGTTAGTAAAATATGTCTCATACATGGATACCAATAAATGATAAGTAAAACATTTTATGTACGGGTTAAACCCTAAGATAAGGGACATGGTATAAATGTGGAAACCATCATCAATAGCTGAAGTAGTTGAAAATGCTCGTTACACGAAGGAGCATATGAGCTTAAATGAAGGTATGAGGTCAACCATTCCACAACATCCTATATTTGTGGGGAAGGCCCCTAGGACTTTCTATAGGGGAGGAAGCTCTAGGCCACCTCCTTATGGAAATAGAGTCGCTCCTAGAGAAATTACAACAGGTATTTCAATGGCAGCGAGTCCAACATCCCACTCATCGCTAACGAAGCAGGAAGGTCCACGACCTTCTCATTGAGCATCAAGTAGGGGCATGGGTTCCAGGGGAAGGAACTCATTTCATAGACTATCATGAATAATTGTGCAGGTTCCATCTCATGCTACTTGTTGGGAGTGTGGAGGACCCCATTACTAGCGTGACTATCCAGATTTACAATCAGGATTTGTGCATAGAGAATAAAAGGCCCTAATGGGAAGAGTAAGTAATAGACACCAGATTTATGCAACGGTTAATAACCACCAAGAAGAGAATAAATCCAATGTGGTGGAGTTGTCAAGTACCCTAAATCATGTCAATGTTAATATTTTAATTGATTATGGTGCTACAGATAATTTCATTTCACCTTGTTCATTAGAAAAATGTGGGTTGGCAGCCTACGAGCACGATGACTTTAAACAAGTTGAGATGACTTATGGGGGAAAAAAAGTGGTAGGACCTAGAATTGATAATTTTCTATTAGACCTGGGAGTGTGTACTACTAGGTTTAAGGTGTACGTCACTTCTCTAGGGACATATGACTTAATCATTGGAATGGACTAGTTAGAAGCACATCGAGCTATGGTAGATTGTTTTGTGAAAAAGGTGATTTGTGTTGACGATGAAGGAAGGTCAGTAGACATTCAAGGTGCATAGAGGAAGGTATCTCTATGATTTATCTTGACCATGAAGGTTAAATATTTCATGAGGCAAGGTTTTCGATTATATGTAGTGCAAGCAGTCAATGAAGGGAAAGTACCCTCCATGGATTAGTTTCCAGTATTGTCGGAGTTTGAGGATGTTTTTCCAAAAGAGTTTCTTGGGTTACCTCCTAAGAGGGATATTGGTTTTACCATTGATATAAAACCCAATGCGGATCCAATTTCCAAGACACTATATTGGATGACGGTGCCAGAACTTTGTGAGTTGCAGATGTAGTTGGAGGAACTACTTGACTTAGGGATAATAAGGCCTAGTCTCTCACCTTGGGGTGGACGAGTAATTTTTGTCAAGAAAAAGGATGGTTCCTTATGATTATGTATATATTGCAGGGAATTGAACTGTGCTACAGTGAAAAATAGGTACCCAATTCCACAGATACATGATCTCTTTGATCAGATGAAAGGAGCAACAGTTTTCTCAAAAATTGATATGCGATCAGGGTATCACCAGTTAAGGATTAAGGAAGGAGATATTCCTAAAACTTCCTTTTGAACTCAGTTTGGGAATTATGATTTCATTGTAGTACCTTTTGGTTTGACCAATACGCCAACAGTATTCATGAGCCTCATGAATGGTGTATTCTGAAAGTACTTAGACCGATTTGTACAGGTCTTTCAGGATGATATCTTCATCTATTCCAAGAACAAAATAGAACATGAGGAACACTTGCGAGTGGTGTTGTCATGCCTTAGAGAGAAAAAATTGTATGACAATTTGTCGAATTTTTCTTTCTTCCAGAAAGAGATTCACTATTTAGGTCATATAATTTCCAATGAAGGAATATCTTTGGACCTAGAAAAGGTGAAGGCCATTATGGAATATCCAGTGCCAAAAAATTATCATGAGGTGAGAAGCTTCATGGTGATAGTTGGTTATTATCGGAGTTTTGTGGAAGGGTTCTCTAATGTAGCGAAACCCATCACCACCTTGCAACACAAGGGGGTCAGGTATGAATGGACAAAGGAATGTGATATTTCATTCATCTAGCTTAAGAGGTTACTAACTAGTGTGCCAATTCTACTATTGTCAGATATGGAAAAAGACTTCACAGTCTGCATGGATGCCTCGAAGAAATGATTGGGGGTCATGTTAATGCAGGATGGGGGAGTGATAGTGTATGTGTCAAGAAAGTTGAAGCAACATGAGGAGATTTATTCTACTCATGATTTAGATTTGGAAGTTGTAACACTAGCTCTGAAGCTTTGGAGGCATTTTTTAGTGGGGCGAATCTTTGAGCTCAAAACAGACCATGAAATCTTAAAGCATCTCTTCACTAAAAGAGATCTCAATGGTAGGAAAAGGCGATGGAGTGAGTTTATGAGTGAGTACGATTTTGGAATTTTGTACATCAAGAGAAAGGAGAATGTGGTCATGGATGCCCTAAGCAGGAGACCACATTTCTTCTCCTTGGTGCCCTTAAAGGTTAATCTGAGGGAGCGAGTGTTGGGGAAACTTCTTGGAGATAGTTGGTATTAAAAGGTTACTTCAACCCTCCATAATGGGAGGCAATTAGATCCAAAGTATGAAGGATATAGCCTGGAAGTAGATGGATTTTTAAGATATCAAGGAAGGATGTACATCCCCGAAGGTGGGGATATTTTAAGAATCATACTCAAGGAAGCCCATAGAGCACTTTATTGTGCACATCCACGTGTGAAGAAAATATATGCAGACATGAATAATATTTTCTTCTGGGCAGGCATGAAGCGTGATTTAATCCATTTCATTGCCAAGTTCCTAGAGTGTCAATAAGTGAAGTTTGACCACCACCACCCGACAGGTCTCCTACAACCACATGATGTTCCTATGTCCAAGTGGGAAGTCATTTCTATGGATTTTTTTGTGGGATTTCCACTCACATCGCACAACCACAATGCCATTCTTGTGATAGTTGATAAGTTGACCAAGAGTGCTCATTTTATTCTAGTTATAGACACTTATGATGTCACTAATGTGGCACATGTCTTTATAAGTGAGGTCATTCGTCTGGATGGGTTACCCAAGAATATCATTTCAGATAATGACTCTCAATTCACATCTAGGTTTTGGACAAGTTTGCAGTTAGCATTGGGAACTCAATTGAACTTAAGAACAACATATCATCCTGAAACATATGGGAAAACTGAGAGAGTAAATCAGGTTATGGAATACATGCTTAAGATGTATGTTATGGATAATCAAACCCATTGGGAGAAGTACCTACCTTTGGTAGAGTTCTCCTACAATAACAGTTTCCATAGCTCCATTGGAATTCCACCCTATGAAGCTTTGTATGGAAGGCCATGCAGGACAATGTTGAGTTGCGAAAGGTTAGAAGACTGAGTGACAGTTCGACTAGAATTGATTCAAGAGATGGAGAAACAAGGGATTTAGATTAGGAAGTGACTAAAGGAAGCACAGGATACACATAAACGTTATGTCGATGCACATAGGACTCACCGAAGTTATAAAGTGGGAGGTCAAGTTTTCATTCGTATCAGGCCTATTAAGAGTACCATTTGGTTCGGGAAGGGGAAAACTTTGTCACCTCAATTTATAGGATCGTTCAAAATCCAAGAGAGAATTGGACTCTTTGCCTATCGTCTTGTACTACCACCCCACTTTCATAAAACTCATAATGTTTTTCATGTATCCTCTCTACATCATTATGTTGCTGACGAATCTCATAAAATGATTTGGAAGGAATTGCAGGTATCAGACGGGGGAACCCTCATGGTCGAATCGTTACCTGTATTGGATCGTAGGGTCCGACAATTTAGGAATCATCTAGTAGACCAAGTTAAGGTCCAGTGGGACAAGTATAGTCCATGATCTTCTACTTGGGAGGATGTAGAGACCTTACGATAAAATCATCACTCAATTTATTGACCACCTCGAGAATATGTTTTCCGAAGGTTGGGTGTTTGTAATTCCACCTTTTGACTTAGATAGCTAGAATTATTTAAGGCCTAATCATATTTTATTTTCTATTAACCGTGAAACTATTAATGATACACTTGAAATTTTAAGACATATGGACCTATGTGAATGTCAATTCTATGAATGTTTATCATTATTTGAATTATAATGGATATTATGCAATCTATTTCTAACTTGAAAATTTTGACATTTAAAGTTGTTGGTACATGGATATTGAATTGAGGATATGATAAAATGCATTTACATGATTATAATGCATGGATATGTATGAGTTTGTGTTATAGACTAATCTGCAGGTCAATGGGCTATGAAATAGCCAAAGGATAATGATAATAAAAGGTTGATTCCATGAACATCGACCAAGAAACAATATGGTATGAATATTTTTATGTTAAATTATGTTGGTTCATATGCATTCCTATGATATGTGGACAAGTGCAGGTTTTTCAAGTGGCGAGACTGCCTGAAATTGAATATACAATGAAAACATTCCCATCAACACAGTGCCACTATATGATCCATGGTAAGGTGTTGACCATAGTTCTATTAGGAGGGGTGGAGGAATTTCTCACTGTGTATCCTCTGAAACCTAGAGTCATGGGAGGAAGGTGTTAGCTCATGCTCCCCTAGACGTGTGATGATGACTGTCAGTTTCCTGTTGGGGAAGCTTGGTAAAGAGAGTTGACACTTTCGCTTACGATTTCTATCTAGATTTAGGTCAATATAGTTGACGCTCCAAGATAGTCCAACAGAGGAAGGATAGGGATGGAATATGGAAGTAGGATAGGGAGGAAGGATGACTAGAAGTAGTTGAGAGTGTGTGGAGTTTTCACCTTATAGTAGAATTTCTTGATATCCTCTTGTTGAAATCTATATATATATATATATAACTGAACTACATTTATCTAAGTGAATGTTGCTTGTGCTAAATTATTATAATTGATGGATTTTGCGAACATTTTAAGTAGTTTACTATCCTTTATGAAATGAATGGTACTGTTGATTGGATTGGATGCATACAACAATTACTTTAGGTGTGATAATTATTGTCATTAGTACATGTGTGAGTCATGTATGTGTTAGCTACACATGCATGCCTTGTACATGTACACTAGTATGTATAAGTGTTTTAAATAGATGATGTTATTTATCTGATATGGATGTATGAATCATGTATCATTACCCTTCTATTGTAAATTAATCTAACTTCAGGATGAAGTTTCTTGAAGGGTGAGTGTATGTAAAAACCCAATTGATTTTTTATTGATTATGGTTTGTTAAGTTAAATTAATTAATTATTAAAATAAATATAATGAATATTTTTACTATTTTATTATTTATGGTAGGTGAGGGAATTAATGAGGGGATAAGGAAGTTGGGGAATTGAATTAGGGAGGGGGATTTGAGAGAGGAGGATAAGGAAGAGGGGAGAGGACTTGGAAGGGGGTATTTATTTTGGGTAAAATTATAGGAGGAGGCAAGGAGGAAATTCTGGAAGGGAGGGGGAAGAAGGAGGAGATTGGAGAACAAAGATTGTTTTGGGGAACGTTTATAGGGGCACTATTGTTGTTGGGAACTTTGGTCTTGGGGGTTAGGAAACCGCAAGTATTCCTAGAGCTAGGGAGCCAGAGAGGTTGTTCCTAGTTGGTTGGGAGGTAAATATTCATTTTTGGGTAGTTTGGTTAAGAATAAGAACAAATGAGAAAGGGGCTAAATCAACCAACCTGCAGGTCGAGGTATATATTTTACTAGTTGATCTGTTGTTATTATGTTGTTGTTATTATGATTTCTAATTACCATTTTATTCATTGTAAAAATAAAATCATGAACTAATTGCAATAATTATAGTATGAGGTATTTATTTTTTAGGCCCTGAAATAGAAGGCCTTATAAACAGGAGGTCTGAGCAAGAAGGAGAAAGAGCACAAGGAACTGGTTGTGTATACAATGACCAATGAAGACATGGAAAAAATAGGGTACGAAGTAAAGGATGCCATCGAGGATGTAGTTTAGCGAATGACCCAGCAGCAGTAAGAAATCAACAAGAAGATGTTAGAGATGTTAACTAAATTACAACAACGAGTGGAGATAGTAAGTCTCACATCATAAAGGAGATCCACGAAAGGAAAACCAATAGGCATGATAGGGGTAGTAGAAGATACCAATTCTCACTTCTCACAAATGACAGAAGGACACAGAGTGATAAAAATATCAGCAAATACAATCATGTTCCCCACACTTGAGCTGCAGGAACAAGTACAATGACTAAGTCACTTAGACTTAGTCATCTCACAGATGCCCACAATAGTGTTACAAGGATTGCAAATGGGTATCATGAAGGAATTACGACTTTGCATCTCGAGAATGGATAAAAGTTGCAGAGGAAAATACATAACTCCAGAAAGAATATGCAATCTTTGTCCAAGAAAAGAGCGCAGTCGAGAAGAAAGTTGAAATCATCTTGAAGGAAAAGAGTGAGTCTGAAGGAAATGTCGAGAGAGCAATAAAAGAGAAGGATGAAATTGATAAAATGGCACATTGCATACAAATTATTTTCTAAAAGTTGTACATAGAAATACCAAAGGCATCAATGATAGTAGAGGCTACTATGGAAGAGAAATTATTGAAAATTGGAAAATTCATCAAAGGATTTTGATCAAAGATTGAGGACCTACAGTTGTGGAGTACGTCGAGAACACCACCAGAGGAACGAGAAGGAAGAGAAAGAAAGAAAAATGATATTCATAGCCAACATTAAGAAAGTGGAGGAAGAATGCACAAAATTATGCGAGGAAAGTACACAAATCTGGATAGACTTGGTAGAAGATCCAAAGATGAAGGATGTGGAGGAAAAATTAATGGAAGCACGGGAAAATTCCTAGAAATATTTCGAGAGAATAAACACCCTTCCACTGACTAAAAAAACGACAACCATTTTGGCATAGAGGCAATCATACGAGGAAGTTGAAAAGTTGTGGGATCAATAGAAAATCCTCTAGCAACGCTTAGGACTTCTACAAGAAGAAGCATTAAGGGTGATAGGAGAATTGGACACTACATAGGGAAAGGTGAAACAAGAAACACATGAAACAAAAGAAAAAAGTATAGCCTTGATTGTGTAGGGGGTTGAAGAGAATGTGGAAACTAAGGAAAAAATAACAAAAGAAGTTGTGGTTGCTAAGGAAGCCTCCCAAAAGTTCATCCAAAGATGGAGGAGCGTGCAACATGCCTAAGTGGCTCACGATGAGCCACAGGTGACTGTTGGGGGCATGTTGGACAGGAATTTTGGAAATAATATTCATGAAAATACTAAGTATAGAAGATGTGCAGAGAAGAATAAGGAAGACTCGGCAGTGTGCAGTTGAGGCACAACTAAGAGTATAGTGCGTAGAGAGAAGAATAAAGCAGAGGAATAGAGAAAATAAAAAATCAGAGGAATAAAATATAGGAATAAAGAAAAGAATAAAGAAGGAGAAGAAAAAGGGTGAAAAGGAAGGATGAAAACTCGACGTGCTGAAGATAGAAGGACATGAAAAACAAGGAAGAACAACATTCAAAATGAAAAAGTAGCATGCAGACAAAAAAGTAGGTGAAAGCATCCCAAACAAAAAGTCAAATTGAGTTATCATGTATCATAATAGGGTTTTTGGATGAACAAAGTAGGGTTTTAAGACCTAGAATTTATGTATAAATATGTAAAGGGCTGGGAGAATAGGGGTTCCTCGTAGTTAGTTGTTCCTCTCTTTTAGTTCTTATGTTATGTTCAAGAAAGGGAGCGATAGAATGAGTTGCAAAAGTCATTATTAAGTATATGTCTAGGTGTTGAGGAGATGTTGCAGGCAGAGAGAGAGGCTTGCACCGTAGAGTGGCTAGGCTAGATGAAGGAAAAGATAACATGATGTATCCTTGTAATCCCACTGCACAAGCTCGAGAAAATTACCAAAAGAATAATAAGGAAGCCAGTCATTGTGAACGTAGTCCAAATTTGGGTGAACCATGCTAAACTACAGTTTTTATTTATCTTTTCTGTGATTGATTGATCATGGATACATTCTTGATGCATATTAGACTAGATTTATTTTCTATGTGATCATTGCTCAATAGTATGAATGTTACAGTAATTGGTTTCTATTGTAATATGAAGTATAATTATAATAAATAATTGAATTCACTAAATAAACTAAGGAGAGAAAATACAAAACAATGCACAAAACAAATAAGTAAGAATGACAAAGATGATCACCTCTTGTTCCCTCACTACTGCATAAACTCGGTACCCACAACCCCAATAGATACCTCAGGTGAGACTTCATCTACATGCAGGTGATGTTGAAAGGAGCGGTGTCTGAATGGTTTTGTTGGTCAAAATAACTTGAACCTAGGGTCTTACAACCGCGCGTAGCACCAATAGCACAAAAAAGTAGTTAGGATTCTAAAATTGTAATTTCTTGAGCTATTTCTTTTACCTATCAGATAATTTTCCAGGTATGTAGGGAGCTTATTGTTTCAAAGAAGACTCCATAACCCAATAGAATAAGGCACTTGGTATATAGTTCTAAAAAAATCACAAGGGTATGTTGTCCCTATTGTAGTCAATGTTAGTACTAGATTTGATCCTATCATTGATGTGTATAGTGGTCGAGGTTGTAAAGCCAAAATTGGGAAAAATAGAGGCAGAAGAAGAGCTTACAAATCTCATGGACTGAAAGAGCTAGTAGAACCTCAAACGCCCTAGAGAAATCAGTAGAAAAAACATGCCCTAAGGGCCCAAGGGTAATATTTAAGCACCTAGGAACTTATCTAGAGATAAACCAGGGCTGCCTACACCCTTGAAAGGATTAAGCCATTTTTGTATAAAGGATACATCATGGGACCATACCCTAAGAATCAAGTGCTAGAAAATATTTTAGCCCAATCATGCAATGGTTACAAGCGATCCTGATCCACGACAAACAATTGATGTCACATCGGAAAGTGGCACAAAACATAACACAGATATGGGGTGTGACGATGGTTTTAGGAGCCACATGTTGAGAGTTGAGTTTTTTCGCTTGACAAGAGAACAGAGGATAAAACTGCTCTTTTTGGGTTGTGACAATGGTATTCTAATTTTTCCTAACTACCTATCTGCCCAATCAACACACACTTATCCACCTATTTAGAGACACATGGAACTGATGCAAAATTCCACCTAGCATGCCCGAAAGATCAACGACATCATAGCATGCCAACATGCTACTCATCAAAACCAGTCTGGGATTTCCACCTATATGAAATCCCATTGGGGACTCCAATTATTATATCATAATTAGCTACATATAGGATGATCCCCGAGCCACATTAGCATTGACATGGACTAGCATGAACATTCCACATGTCCAAAATACCATGATGATGTTAGCATGACATCACTCAATTTTTTTCTCCTTTGCCCAAACTTTCAAAAGAATTAGGCCATTGGGAAGATGACACGTGTTCATAAAAAGGGACGAGGTAGAATATTTCAAGCTATTGAAGGATACAGTGATGAGCCACCAAATCATTTAGAAGTGATACAACACATACCATGAAATTTTTCCTCATGTTTCCATCCTTTCACATATCATCATATCATTACTTATAGTTGATAGAGGATAATGATCATTTCCCACACATGCACGCACACATAAGCCACATATTTCAGAATATTACATCGAGTGTAGTGAATCACCTTGCCCCATCAATTGTCTCCACAAGAACATGTCGATCTATTATAAGAGAAAGCCAAAGGATCATAAGAAACCAATCTGTGAGTAATCTTCTTTCTAAAGGTGAGTTACTCATATTCCAAGTGTCACTGATGATCATCCATCTTGGCTACAGATGTCAGAAGAGTGTGTTCTACATTTTGTGAAGGATAAAATGTCCTTCTATGGTATCATTAGCCAATATCTGAGAATCAAAAGACATTCAAAAATCTAACCTAAGGTGCAGTTGTATCAATTGGCCAGCTCTCTACAGAATCTTGAGATAGAGGATTCGAAGATCTAATCAATGGTACTTGGCATTAATGAGTGGTAGTGGCTGAGAGGAAACAGTTAGATGTCCTTACAGCAAACCAACGAGATCAAATTCCTAGAGATCAAGTAGTTATAGAACAACAGAAAAAGGTTCAATTAGACCACTTAGAGGAATCTAGGAAGAATCTCAATTGGATGAAGAGAAAACACCCCACAATAACATCATCAGGTCAACTTTGGTGGTAAAAGGTCATTTTTACCCAGTAAAAATCAGTTAGAAATAAGTTAGAAAACTATTGGAGTTACTTCACACACAACTAGTATTTCTTTTTCCTAAGTTTTTTCCTTGTTTATTAGTCATGATTTAGTCTCCTATATTTTAGGAAGAATATTCCTCTAGGAGAATATTCCCTTCGGTTTTCACTTCAGTTTGACTAGTTGAGTGGAGTCTAGATGTTGCATTGGTTTTTTCACCATGAAACATTGGGATCATCACCATCTAATGCGCATTAGACTTGGTATCATCACCAGACTAGAACATTACCCATTATTCCCTAATATCCTCCTCACTTCACTCTGTTTTAGTCAGTTAACTGAAGACTGATAGACTAGTTAACTCAGACTAGGTAGAAGTTCACTCTTGTAAATTCCCGAGAGACTATACTAGGTGGAAGTTTACTCCCATAACTTTTGGTGTGTGTCCAGGTCACTCTATACCACCACTATGGCACATTAGTTACTCATGTATCCTATATCTATTGTCAATTATTTCACTCTTTGAGCGTGGAATACGGTTAATGAGAATTCTTCCATTCTTTCTGTCTTGCTTCTTCTTTCTCAATTTCTCTTTGAAAATGTGTGTGGTATTTTCTAGATAGATCTATTTTGTGCAGGTTCAACACATTTACATGGTATCAAAGCCGATGGACTGCTAAGAAAAATCTACACCAAATAATTTTTGCAGGTACTGAAGATTGAAGAATACATAAAAGATGGATTATTCGCCGATAATACTTCTCACACCTCATAACTATTTGGAGTGGAAGCCAAAAATTATGCTTCAGATCAGATGAAAAGGCTTCTACCAAATAATTATGGCAATGGAAGTAGAGCCTAATTCCGCCCTGAGAAAAATGACTTTCTCAATAGACAAGATATGGCCATAGGATGTATTTGCATGTCTATTTCTACTGAACTTTTCCATCTAGTACATGATGAATCACAAGAATCAAATCCAAATGAATTATGGACGAGATTGGAGGCTCTATTCAAGAATAAATAATATTGTGAAGATTTCTTGCAAGATCTTGAACAAATACAGCCAAAAGAGAAGCCATCATAAGCTCAAACATTTTATTCTGAAGAGTCTTCTACACAAGTATTTGCACAAATTTGTATTCCATTAATTGAATATGATGTCTACTCCATTTCATATTTGTTTTCTAAATTTCATGTGGAATATATATGGCATGCATATCAGGGGTCACATTCAGACACTTTTCCATGTGCAATGCATGCATCTTAGGAGACAAAAATGGAGTCATGCACATCAGACTCAATTCTGATATTTTTTTTATCAAAATTTGCAGAAAAAAAAAATGGATATTTGAATTCCTCTCAGGAAAATATCCAATTTCAAAAATAAATCGTCTAAAACGAAGTCTGGAAAGTGAAGTTATGATATTTTTTAAATCAACAAAATTTCAAAGTTTTCAAAGTTTCATCCAAAATTTATTTGGATCTTCTTCATTACAAGAAGAGAAAGTGGATATGTGTGGACATATCAATAATACATCTACTTCATCAGATCCATGTAGACATCTACATATTCAACAAAATCTTCAACGAGCACAAACTTGCACAGTTGCGAGGTCTTCTTGGAGTGAAGGAGAAGGTTGCTTAGCAATTGTTTTTTGTTCCTTCTCATTTTTTTTATGCATTGTAATTTGAGAGGGGGGTTTTCCCATGAGGTTTTCCCTCTTTCCTCATTTATTTCAGTGTATCTTTTGTATTTGGGTACCTAACATGGCCTCATTGCCAGGACCCATTCTTTATTGTCACCATAGTGATGTTCAAGGGAGGTGTTGGAGTTACTTCACACACACCTAGGATTTATTTTTCCTTGTTTATTATTCATTATTCAGTCTCCTCTATTTTAGGAAGAATATTCCTCTAGGAGAATATTCCCTCCAGTTTTCACTTCAGTTTGACTAGTTGAGTGGAGTCTAGATTCTGCATTGGTTTTGTCACCATGCAACATTGGTTTCATCACCAGCTAATGCGCATTATACTTGGTATCATCACCAGACTAGCGCATTAAATAAAATTCCTTGATCTCCTCCTCACTTCACTTTGTTTCAGTCATTTAACTGAAGACTGATAAACTAGTTAACTTAGACTAGGTGGCAGTGCACTCCCGTAACTACCTGAGAGACTAGACTAGGTGGAAATTCACTCCCGTAATTATTGGTGTGTGTCTAGGTCACTCTAGACCACCACTATGGAACATTAGTTACTCATGTATCCTATATCTATTGTGAATTATTTCACTCTTTGAGTGTGGAATATGGTTAATGAGAATTCTTCCATTCTTTCTCTCTTGCTTATTCTTTCTCAATTTCTCTCTGCAAATGTGTGTGGTATTTTCTACCTAGATCTATTATGTCCAGGTTCAACACATTTACAAAAACCAAAGGCAGTATCAATATTCTAACAAGCTATATCCATTTTCAAGAAGCAATATTGGTCTAAATGAATGGTTTTCTCGTGAACGAAGATGTCTATAAAGCAAGATAAGGAGCTCATTTTTAGGGTCGACACTCTGGGGAATTCAAGAGTTTCTTATAACCAAAGTTGTTTGATCAAAATCCTCAGGCACAATTATATAATTAAGTCTTCAAGATTCATGAGATTCATCCCCTACGTTATGTTTCAGTCTATCATTCCTCTTTTTGTGCATGTGTTCTTTTAAAATCCACCCCTCTCATTTGAGCTTCTTGTATCAGGTCCTTATTAATAAAATCTCAAGCAACAAGTTATATGACATGTTCAATGTTATTGTGTGTTGTATTCTTATGATATTGAAGTGATTTCCTCTCAACAAATGAAAACGTCTTGTCATTTCTTCATATGTTTAATGATATGCAGAGGGTACCTCCATGGATTTGAATATGTTTAACTATTTGATGGATGTTTTAACGATTTGTTATATGTGTTAGAACTATTGAATTCTTAATTGTTCCACATGTTATTCTATTTCAATAAGATATAAGATCCATTCTCTGCAATGTCTTATACTCTTATCATGTATTTCTTATAATTCACCATTTCCCACTCTTAAAACTAAATTTTATGAAACACTTGTGGACAAATTCCTCCTAGAGGTAATTTTTTTTAATATATAGACTAATATTTTTTTAGGGCCGAGAGTATTATTAGAGAGAGAGAGAAAAAATTACCCAATTTTGCATAATTTTCTTTAAGTGAAAGCATGGATTTAAGGCTCACCATGAGTCTTATCCCTCCGGGTGACTTGACATCATTTTGTTCACATCCTGGAACATCTCGAGGGATAACAAATACAATTACTCAACCATCTTTTTATTATTCCCTACGAGGTTGTCTACATAAAAGAGATCCAATTCATGGTGTAATATCGTTGACCTAGGCTGGTTGCTGGAAGACGACATGTTACGATTCTTAGGGTAAAGTAGTTTTCCATTTTCATCAAACATATGCTTGCGGTATCTTTATTCTAAGAATAGCTTGAGAAATTTTGCAACTACTCGAATATATTGAACATTTGAACTCGGTCCTAAATCTTGATCCTGCAAAATTCAAGGAACAATTATTCAACTACACTTACTTACATAACATAAATCCAATGAGATAAATTAATTACCAATAAAATATATATGTACTACAATCCGCATGAGAGAACTTGAAGGACTTCCAACAATATGGAATGAGATGTAATCTAAATAATGGTCGATTTGATATTATAATTCATTTTTTTCCTGCATTTGAGCTAAAACCGTCATCTTGAGAAGCATAGAAAAATCTAAACTCATAAATAATTTCAAATAACTTTTATAACTTAATGGTGTGCTTCATCATATAAATAAGCACTAATGCATTTAATTGAGTGAAGCACCAAACGTTGACCTTTGTTATTGCATCTACAAAGAAAAACCTCTACAAAATCTAAATGCAGATGTTTTCATTTTCATTTTGCAAATTAAATTTTCTTATGGTGTGTTATTACTTACACACTACACCAATGTGTCTCTAACTGTATAGTGCACCGGCTGAAGAAAGTTAGAAAAATAACGTGTGTTTACTATCAATTCATTTAAATTTATTACGAAAATAAATCGATGTGTTATATAAACACACTGCACCAGTGTGCTACTCACTGTATAGTGCACCAAATATGTAAGTTTCGTAAAAAGAATAAAAACACATGTATTTATCATCAATGCACCAATATATACAATTAAATAATGAGTGAGAATTTCAATTTTGGTGTTTATAAAGGAAAACCCTATTCCATCTTTATTTCTTCGCAAAAATTTAGAAGGGATATTTGTGCAACGGAGATTTATTAGTAAAGACTTCGAAGTGGGTGTATTTTTTTTGAAGAGCCAAATTCAACATGGATTACTGTAGATCACGTAGAAATCTGTGGAGAATAAATTTTAGGTATCTGATTTCATTCTAATAATCATATTAATCATTCCCCTATTTGATTCCTCACTGTTTTTTCTCTCTTTCTATATTTCACAAAGAGATTTCTTTTAAGAAATTTGTTTTTATAGGGTTTTTTTGTTTATATATGGGTGTTTCCTATATGTTGCAATGAAACCACTCATTACATTGGATCCCAAATCATCCTGTCATTGTAAGTTTTAAAAAAAATGCCCACTCCATTAATGGTGTGCTCTATACATAGTGAGGGCACTAATGTGTATTTGTATGTTAATAGCACCACTTAATTTAAATTACAAATAATATTAAAAAAAAAATCGCTATCGGTAGTGCGTATTGTACCTAGATAAGCATCGGTGTTTTTTTTTTACATTGCACACCATTGAGATTAAAATGGAAATAATATTATTTTTTATATGGAAACTGTCATGTCTTAAAAAAATTCACAGGTCAATGGTGTGTAATAAAAAACAATTAGGAGGTCGTGTTTTTCTTAATTCATAAAGAGGTGACCAAATACAAAAAAGTGTAAAACATTTTCAATTTCGCAATGGAACTATTATACTATATCGGTGCATATATATATATATATATATATATATATATATATATATATATATA
>ML778386.1:197564-213534 GCA_009831015.1 Picea engelmannii | reverse complement strand
TGACATTCTTGTGTGTATTAAGTCACTATATGTAATTTTTATACCTGATGATTCCTAGTTTTTTTTTCAGGGATATTTTGAAAATTTCCAGGGAAAACCAAGGGGAAAACCAAGACATGCCACTAGGGATGCCCAAAAAAATGTAGAAGAAGATGATAAAATAAATTAGCATAATTGTGTTGCAAGAGAATCCATCCCAACTACAATGTGCATATCAGGTATGTAATCATTTATTTATTCTTTTATGTACCATCGAATTTAATTATAGCATGAAATACTAATTTTCAATTTTTTTGTTGCCGAAAATAAAAAATATAGAACCCATTCAACACAGAAGACAGGATGATGAGGAATAAAAGGGTTGATCCCAAAATTTGTGATTATTTATGTTTTCAAATTTTTTTAAGATTTCATGTTTGTTGTGGTCTTTATATTTAAATAATTAATTTACATTTTTTCATGGATATCTTCTAATAGGTGCTAACATTCAAAGAGGAGCCAATCCATGAATTGATAAACATTGGGTTAAGTATGTTAATGTTTATGCCATTATTATAGTTCTTTGCATTTCAATAGATAACAACAACATAAAGACAGGATCACTGAGAAATACACAATCACAAGAGACACGACATTTATCCTGGGAAACCCTCTAGGGGAAGAAAACCCAACAAAACTTCCTTATTATAAATAGCCAATACAATGCCGAAAGATAACTCAAGCTAATACAAAAGATGCTCTCCAAAAGATGTTCCACTCTCTCTCTTTCTTCTCCAACTGCAATTCTGAACCTTGTTTGCAATTGTGTGTCTAAGTGAGGCGTTGGCCTCTTTATTTATACAAGACTGGCACGTGTGAAGTGTCTCTTCACTGGTAGGGCCAACTTCTCAAACTGGGTGGTTATAACCACCTTTAATATATTTTGGGGCCTCTTTAATATCTGATGGGGTCGAATTCTTATTCTGCCTATTATAATTATCATTTGACCAATCCGCAAAAGGGGATTTGGTCCTATTACAATAGACGACATGATCAATCCACAATGGGGATTGATCCAATGAATAATATATCAGATAATAATAAGAATACACTTTACAGTTACATAATTTCAACACTCCCCCTTAACAAGAAGGGTATTCTTCAACAACATCAGGTGAGAGAGAGGTTTGCATCATCAACGACATCGTGAGGGAAACATCATTAATATCATCTTGGAGCACTAAATGGCATATCTATAAATCATCGGAAGTTTTCTTCATTGGCAGGCATCGTCATTCTCAAAGGAATGCAATCATCATCTGCATCAATATGGATTAGTATAAAACTAATACATCATCATCATCATCATCACAACACGAGGCTGGCTCATCATCATCATACTAGAATGGATTTATGTCACAGCTATCAAGACGGAAGCACAGTTATAGTCTCATCTCATAGTCTTTCTTTACGTCACAGCAATAAACTTGGAAGAAAGATACTCGTCCTTCTTTACGTCACAACCATAAGGTCGGAAGCAGGATGCTAGACTGGCTTTACGTCACAACTATCCATCCGAAAGCACAATGCTAGCCTCATCTCAACATCTTGCTTTACATCACAACCATAAGGTTGGAAGCAAGGTATACGTCCTGCTTTACGTCACAACCATTAGGTTAGAAGAAGGATACTAGACTGACTTTACGTCACAACTATCTAGTCGGAAGCTCAGTACTAGTATCATCACATCTTCTTTCTTTACGTCACAACCATAAGGTCGGAAGCAAGGAACATGTCCTGCTTTACGTCACAACCATCAGGTCAGAAGCAGGGTACTAGACTTGCTTTACGTCGCAGTTGTACAGCCGGAAGCATAGTACTATTCATATCACATCATCTTTCTTTACGTCACAACCATAGGGTCGAAAGCAAGGTATACGTCCTGCTTTACATCACAACCATAAGGTCGGAAGTAGGGAATATCTCATCACAACAACTACTCCCCCTTTTGAGGAAGGTCCTTTCGGACTATGCCAAGCTTATCTCGGAAGTACTCAAACTTTACACGATATAGGGTCTTGGTCAACACATCAGCAACCTGTTCATCCATGCTAATGTATTGGAGCTTTATGGCTCCTCTCTACACCATGTCACAGATGTAATGATATCAGATCTCTATGTGATTCGACTTATCATGAAATACAGGATTCTCTGTCATCTTTTTGCAGCTTTGGTTGTCACATAGGATCGAGGTTGCTTCCATCTCTAGGTCAAATATATCACTCAGTAACTTTTGAATCCATACAGCTTCACAGCTAGCAGAACACACAACAATGTATTCTTCTTCCGTTGTGCTAAGAGAAATGTTGGATTACTTCCTACTTTGCTACGAGATCATGGCTGATCCCAAATTGAAACAACATCCAGAAGTGTTTTTCATGTCAGCAACGCTTCCTGCCCAATTTGAATCAATGTATCCACTCAATGTGAAATCATGATCTCCGTCATAACTGAGACCACAATCTAATGTACTCTTAAGGTACCTCATCACATGTTTTGCAGCCACAAGGTGAACATGTCTGGGTTCTACCAGAAACTGACTCAAGGTGTTCATGGAAAAATAAATGTTTGGTCTGGTATTTGTCAGGTACACCAGTGATCCAATAATTTGTCTGTACAGTGTGGCATCAATGAACTCTGATGAAGTGTCGACCAACAGCTTCATCTTCGCTTCCATGGGTGTATTCATGGACTTGCACTCCAACATGTCAAATCTCTTTAGGATTTTGACTGTATACTTCCCTTGGTTAAGGAAGATCCTCTCAGGACACTTCCATACCTTAAGACCTAAGAAATAATGCATTAGGCCAAGGTATTTCATTTCAAATTCTGAGGCAAGTCTCTTCTTACATTCGGTGATGAGCTTTTCTTCTCCAGTTAAGAATAAGTCATCCACATATAGCAATCATATTACTGGCTCATCGTTCATAACCTTGAAGTAGAGGTTAGAATCTTCTTTACTCTTGGTAAAGCCTAAGATCATCAAGAAACTATCTACACAGCCATACCAAGCTTTGGGAGCTTGCTTCAATCTGTATAAGGCTTTCTTCAATTTACAAACATGAGACTTCATGTCTTCAACTTCAAATCCTTGAGGTTGCTCTATATACACTTCCTCTTTGATGACACCATTTAGAAAGGTTGTATTTATGTCCATCTCGTGTAACTTCCACTTCATCTTATCTGCAAGGGCTATGATGGTTATGATTGAAGTGTATCTGGCTACAAGAGAGAATGTCTCTTCATAGTAAATTCCTTCTTTCTGAGAAAATCCCCGAGCAACGAATCTTGCTTTATATTTTTCAATACTTTTGTCAGCAACATGTTTTATTTTGAAGAGCCATTTGGAGGATACCACATCTTTACTCTTCGTTCTAAGAACTATTTCCCATAAATCATTCTTGATTATGGATTGGTATTCCTCTATCATGGCATCTGCCCATTCTTTCATCTGAAAGGATTCTTCAAAGATGGTAGGCTCCTTCTCTAGGAGGTCACACATCAAAGTCGTATAACTGGAAAATGGATTTGGTCTTTTCACCTACCTCGTGGTTCCTTGGGGAACACCATACTTCTCCCCATATTGAATAAGCTCTCTGGCCCAAGCTGGCTTTCTTTTATGAAGGATTGTCATCTGAGGTGGTTCTTGAAATTCCACTATATCATGATCTTCTGGAATTTCCTCATCAGGGGAAATTACGTCCTCATCAAGGGAAATTACGTCTTCCCTCACTGGTTCTGCAACTTTGGGAACCTCCCTCTCTACAGTTCTAGGGATTACAGGTTCCTCTTCATATACTTATTCAAGCTGGCATCTTCTTGATTTATTGAGCACTGCATCTTCATCAAAGGTCACATCCATGTTGATCTCAATGTGGCGGTGACCTGGTATGTAAATTTTGAAGGCCTTGGAGACCTCATAGTATCCCACAAATATTCCCTTCCTTCCTGAAGGTTCCAACTTGTTTCTCTTCTCTTTCGGTATATGAATAAATACTGGGCAGCCAAATATTTTGAGATGGCTTACCTCTGGCTTCTTTCTGGTGAACATCTCTTCCGGGGTCTTGAACCCAAGTGCACTATGGGATAATCGGTTTTGCACATAAACAATCGTCATTTCTACTTCTTCCCATAATCACATAGGAAGATCTTGATCATGGATCATAGTCTTTACAACTTCCATTATCGTTATGTTCTTTCGTTCAACTACACCGTTTTGTTGGGGATTGTAGGGAGTACTGAGTTCCCTCTTGATCCCAACATATCTACAGAAGTTCATGAACTCTTTTGAGGTGTATTCTCCTCCATTATTTGACCTGAGTATCTTAATCTTTCTTTCAGAAAGATTCTCTATCAAGGCTTTGAATTCCTTGAACTTGTTGAACACTTCATCTTTAGATTTCAAGAGATACACCCAAGTCTTACGAGAATAATCATAAATGAATGATACATAGTATACATACCTGTTAATGGAGGCCGATGGCATTGGTCCACACACATATGAATGAATGAGTTCTAGGACTCCTTCTGCTTTGATGTCTCTCTTTGGAAAAGGGTTCTTAATGTTCTTTCCTTGTGCGCATCCATTTCATATGCCTTCATGGTTGACCTTAAGTTCTGGTAAACCTGTGACCGCTTTTCATATGTATGGTAGCGCCTTGTAGTTGATGTCAGCTAATCTTCTATGCCAAATTTCACACGAGTTTTCAATGGTGTGGGCCATGACAGTTTCTGAGTGACCCTTTAGTCTATACAAGCCATTTTATTCACTTCCAATGATGATTGATTCAATTATGGTTTCTCCTTTAGCCCACATAAGAACTTCTCCATCTATAAAGGCAACTCTGTAGCCTTTATTTTCTAAATATGAAATGGAGAGTAGATTCTTTTTCAAACCTGGTACATATAGTATGTCCTTCATTTTTAATGAATTCCCTGAATTCAGTTTGTATTTTGATTCTCCCACTCTCTTGATGGGATATTGGTAATTATCTCCAAGTGTCACTTTCTGAGAAAACTTATTTTCTGAAATGCAAGAGAGAATGTTTTTCTGATCTTTCATGTGCTTGGAGGCACCACTATCAATGAGCCACGTGTCCTCTCCATGTGTTACCGATCCTGAGAGGGCCAATATTAAGACATAGTCTTTGATATGTTCTCTTATCATCTTTGTAGGTGGCTCTTCATCTTCGACTGCACGGGCATGGTGTCTCTTATGTTTCCTCTTGTGTTCTTCTCATCTAGCTGGACAGAATTTTGCAATGTGTCCCATCTTGTCACAATGATAGCATTGTACAGATGAGTAGTCTCTTTCCCTTCGTTGTCCTCTCTTCTGAAATATCCTTGGATGAGATTCTTTATTATTGAATCTGTTTGACAGTTGAGGCTCTTTATGAGTCTCCTTGTAGAAGTAGGGTTTCTTCCTTCCTCTTTTTGTGTGAGTAGATAGGGCTTGATCATCATCTCTTTCTAGTAGCGCTTCATGGTTAGCTACTCTTTCTTCTTCTTGGATTCACTCTTCCCACAGACTATCAAACTTTAGTTTCTCTGTTCTGGCACATATCATTTGGATGAATGCATCCCAAGGTCTTGTGAGACCATTTAGAGTCATCATTATGAGCTCGACTTTGTCTATGGTGTCTCCAATCGCTTCTAACTGTTGTTTGAATTCTGAAATTCTAGTGAAATATTCTTGGATCGTTTCTCCTTTTTGCATCCTCGTATTCTTTAGTTGAGTTCTTACATTCATCTTCTGATTTATGTTATTTCCTTTGTACAGTCTGCTTAGGGCATCAAACATTTCTTTCAGAGTGTTTTTTGATGACATATAAGGAATCGGGTGGTCTTTGATTGAATCTGCAATGATTCTTTGGGCCCTGATTGTGTCCTTTTGATGTTTTTCTTTCTTTATGGCATCTTTGGGTTCTGGCACTTCTTCTTTGATGAATCTTGCTAGGTCATTCTTTGCAAGAATTAGACCGATCCTATACTTCTAGGCATGGAATTTTTCCACGCCTTCAAGTTTGTTAGCAAGCTTCATGCTTGTAGACATCTTTTACCTGGAGCTAGGAAAATGACCAAAAAATGAAAGTGCTCAAAATCAAATTTTGAACTTACCAGGAGATGCGCTTGGCTGAGGCGAGTAGCCTGGTGTGCTTGGATCTGAGAAAATCCAACTTTTACCCTTCCAAACTTGATCTATGGATTTCTAGACGGGTGCTTCTAGTTTTCTGGTACCTCTGGTACTCTGGTACTTATGGTACTTCGGGTTCACTGGTTTTCTGGTACTTCTGGTACTTTTGTGAAACTAGGGTTTCACTTTCCGGGAGATCCATCCATTGAAAAGGTTCCCTGATGATGCCAAAGTAATCCTTGAGGGAGGGCGCACTTTTCTAGATGGTTTTGGGGCTGAAAAGCTTCACCATAAAAAATCCCTAATTTGCATGTACGACAACAGTGACATTTTTGTCTTGCGAAAGATGCTCTCTTCATCTTGGCTCTGATACTATGTTAATGTTTATTCCATTATTATATTTATTTTCATTTCAATAGATAAAAACAACATAAAGACAAGATCACTGAGAAATACACAATCACAAGAGACATAACATTTATCCTGGGAAACCCTCTAGGGGAAGAAAACCTAGAAAAACTTCCTTATTATAGATAGCCAATACAATGCCAATAGATAACTCAAGATAATACATAATATCCTCTCCAAAAGATGCGCCACTCTCTCTCTTTCTTCTCCAACTGCGATTCTGAAACTTGTCTCTCAAATGAGCAAGTGAGTTGTGTGTCTAAGTGAGGCGCTGGCCTCTTTATTTATATAAGACTGGCACGTGTGAAGTGTCTCTTCACTGGAAGGGCCTACTTCTCAAACTGGGCGATTATAACCACCTTTAATATATTTTGGGGCCTCTTTAATATTTGTTGGGGCCGACTTCTTATTCTACCTATTATAATTATCATTTGACCAATCCGCAAAAGGGGATTTGGTCCTGTTACAATAGCTGACATGATCAATCCACAATGGGGATTGATCCAATGAATAATATATCAAATAATAATAAGAGTACACTTTGCAGTTACATAATTTCAACAAAGTATGGGTTGTGAGTATGTGTTGAAGTATGAAAATTTAATTGAACAATTTGTAAGTAGATATGTTTTTTAACTTCCATTGTTTTATAATTAATGAAACAACAAGAAAACTTTATATTGATTATATCGTATGTTCTTTGTATTGCCAATTTGTAAGTAGATATGTTTTTTAACTTCCATTGTTTTATAATTAATGAAACAACAAGAAAACTTTATATTGATTATATCGTATGTTCTTTGTATTGCCACATTAAGCATGTAAAAGAATGTGTATTGTTTATGAAAGACTTGGTGTAAGGTATGCTTTTTTATTTACATAATTATGTATAGTCTACTATGTATATAAATGTAGATATAGTTATTATATTTTATTTCTATGTTTGTAGATGGAAGATGAAGGGGTGGAACATAAAAATCAAGCCTATCAAGAAAAAATTAGGTTAAAAAACCAAAGTACAATATCACCTAAAAATGATGAAGAAATGAGGCATGCATGTAGCTCGAACGATGACTACAATTCAACTAATGAATGTTAATCAATATAATTAAACGTTGCTACAAGTTGTATGTTTTAGAATATTTGTCTTTGAAAATCAAGGATTTTGTTTAATGTACTTGACATATTGCCCCAATTTCATGATGTAACACTCCCACAGTGGGGCATAAAAAATTTTCACTTCTTAATATAATTGATGTCCTCATTCGAGGATTCTACTTCATTCTGCTCTTCCAGGGATTTCCATCCACGACCTCCATGCTACGAACCAAAATCAAAACTGGAAGGCATACTCTTCTAAGTCCTTCGGGTTCTTACATTCCCCTTATACTTGCATATGACCATGATTTGTGACCAAACAACAAAACAACATGCGCCAAAACAACCACAGCATGAATTCCCCCGGAATAAAAATTCTTTGAAGTTCACAATCCGACGTCGCGTATCCTTGGGGAATTTGACAGTCCTGATTCACTTTGGGACTTCGATGTTCAGGAGTCTTGGATGCTCACACAACATTTCCTCCTAAAATACTTTGTACTAGGAGATCTATATCAAGCGCCATGTGTCCATTGTAAATCGACGGCTTAGTTTCATTTTGGGACTTCGGCATTCAGAAGATTTAGACGTTTCTGCAACCTTTTTCTCCCGGAGCGTTTTCTTCTAGAGTCCAGGATCGTGCACCATGGGTCCTTCCTGATCAACGGTCATGGTTTTCTTCGTAAATTCAGCATTCGGGAGTTTCTACCTCTCCACACCCGCTTTCTCCCAAAATTCTTTCACCCAAAGTTAACGATCTATTGACACGTGTCTCCCACAAATCAATGACTATAAATCATTTCAGTTATTTAGGCTTGAGGAGTTTCGAATAATCCAACACCTTTCTCCTCCGAAGTACTCCATTCCCAGAGTTATAGATCGAGCACCACATGTCTTTCCTGATCGACGACTGTGATCTACTTCGGGACTTTGGCGTTTGGGAGTCCTTACTCATGTGACTCCACTTTCCTCCAAAGTGGCTATCTCTTGAAATGGAAGATCCACTGACACTTGTCCTCAACTGATGGATGACTCAGATGAACTCTAGCTCTTCGACCTTCCATATTTCTTGTTCAACATATCCCCTTTTCTCCTAGAGTGATTTCACCCGAAGTCAACGATCTGTCGACGCATGTCTCCCACAGATCGACGACTGCAAATCACTTCGGTTTTTTGGGCTTCGGGAGGTTAAACCTCTCCACACTCGCTCTCTCCCGGAGTGATTACACCTGAATTCAATGATCTTTCAACACATATCCTTTCTCTCAGATCAATGGTACAGAAGGGCTCTCTGTTACTCCGTGGATTTCCAAAGGAAATCATGACTATCCACCTAGCAAATTTTCTAGGTCTGATGGTCATGATACGACCAGTATTGATGTGTTCATTGATCAATGGTTCACAGTGATTGTGGGGCCCCAACTTGCACACTCTTTATCAAATATCTCAACCTCTGCAATCTGAAAAGTACTCACCCAACTTGGTCTAACCGGAGTCGTTGATCTTCCAGCCCGACGAGATCAACAGTGTTGGTGAATTGTGGGCTACGAACTAGCATGTCCACTAATTTCACCTTCGTGCTCCGCATTGATTCCCCACCATAGATCTTCATTCATAGATCAACAATTCACAGTGATTGCGGGGTCCAACCTCCGTAATCTGGGAAGTGCTCACCCAACTCTAGTCTAATCCTGGTCGTTGATCCTCCATTCACAATGAGATCAACGACGTTGGTTGATTGTGAGCCATGAACTAGCATGTCCTATAATTTCACCTTCGTTCTCCACAATGATTCCCAACCATCAATTTAATCGAGCGGATGATGTTTCATTCGTTAACTCCAATGGGTATTTGAGTCAATCTTACAACCGAGATGACTTCTCCTCCCATTAAATAGCTCACATTAATCTTCGTTGTCATATTCTTAAGTCATCTACGGTTCTTGTTACTCCAGTAGTTCGAGTAACTTGACTATTGTGAAATTTGACATCTCAGAGCTTCAAGCTCATGAGGTTCTTAAACCTTCATGAGCTAACTCCTTTTAGCACAGGGTTCCTAGACCCAAGTCACATGGACCTTCAGATGACTCTTGCGACATTAACCCTACTCTTAGTCAGGTTTTTGGTTAAGGACTTAGGCGTGAGTTCAAAGTCTCTTAGACTACTGGTCTGAAGGGAATGTCTCCCTAACACACAGAAATTTAAGCTCTGGAACAGGGCAAGGTAAACTAGTGAGGTTACTGAAACGATAGCAGTGCTAAGAGGTTTTCTCTGACTCTGGAACTGTGTTGTAATTCCCTGTGGAAACTCCTTCGAGGAAATTAAACTAGCGCATATGGAAAATCAAGCAGAAGCATAAGTTCTCAAGGAAGCACATGCATACACATAACTTAATCATTTCAATACAGAAACCATTTATAGACACATAAATACACGCATGCATCTATTATTTCCAATTCAAAGCACAAGGCATGAAAACACTTATCAGAACCATAAGGCATGATGTGACTGCTGAAAGGGGTGCTCGTTTCCACCCAACCATAGGCTCAATCACTCCTAATGGATTTACCACTGGCCACCCCCGAGCTTAGACCATGATGCTTTGAGATTCAATCTCTTTCTTCCAGCTCAACGGAAGTTAGGGACGAAGGTTACTCTCCTTCTCCCAGTATAGAAATAGATAGGGACAAAGTTTAATCTCCTTCTCCCGACTCAGTCTCTATTTCCTACGATCAGAACTAAATTTCCCTTCTTCGTCCTTCCTTGGACCCAAGAGATTAGGCTCTCTTCTCTACACTCTTCGCAGGTCCTCCCCTACCCACCACACTTCCTTTCTTGCCTTCCTCAGCAATATTGCATGTAGCTCAAATTCCCAGTCCATGGTAAGGTCTGGAAGCCTTACAGATGGGCGGTCTGCCCCATCCCCTCATTATCTCTTGAGGAGGTCTTCCCACCTACCAACTTGACTATAATTCATTCCTGGGTCAGAGGGTTGTTTTGATCCTGAGCAATTAAATCCAGCAAAGTACTGGTTCGTTGGAGGTTAACGCAACCATTCCTGGTCCCCTCCACCACCTTTTCATAGCATTCGTGGTCTCTTCTTAACACATCCCATTTCTAGCATTCATGCAACACGTATTCATTTTCTATTAAAATAACAGAATTTACATTCATTGACCTTTTATACAAAGGTCCATTAAATCAAACATTCACACCTTTGAGTTTGCGATGGTTCCTTGGCCAATATTTTTATAATTACAAACTGGGGGAATCAGGGTGTTACAGATGAGAACGTGTTACCAATAAGTGTAATGATTACATATTGGTTTCAATTTTATTAGTGTTGACCTTTACCTTGTCCCTTTTTGTATGACAATGGGTCTCTTATTCATATACAATAAAATGGGTTTATTATTTTACTGCATTGTCAAATGTCTTAAAATGTTACGTTGTTGAATAATTAATATGTGGATGATTGTTATTATTACAAATAACATTTGTGTAATTCATTGTATAACATATTAATAAAATCATTATATTGAAATGAAATAACAAAAATATAAAACAATATCGTTATAAAAAATATTTGATTTTGAAATGATTAATTGAAAATTTGTAAAATAAACAATTAATTAAAATATATGCATATCAACTTGCATTGTATTATTTTGATCTCACTAGACTTTGCATGCCATAATATAGAAAGTGGTGTGTTTTGAAGAGTCATACAGACCGATGCACATTAATTGTAATAACACATCAATACAAACTATTGAGAAAACACATTGTTTCGTAAATGATATAACATACAACAATATTTATCGTTTCAAAATTGCATGGTGCTCATTTTTAAAATATACAATGGGGAACCAAATATAATGTACACACCGATGCATTACATTTATTATATCATCTAAATATAATTTGCACAACAGTGCCTTTAATATAATATACACACTGGTGCTTGGTAAAAATAATGGTGCCGATATCTCTTCTTGAATATTCGAAATTTCACTACCCTTCAATGCACATGATAAAACAAACACTCCAATACATACTAATCATACAAGAATTGGAGTGCACGCTATATTAAATAAGTTGGGTCTCAAGATAACTTAATTGCATAGGTTCTCACTATAACGTAAATGCATTGATGCGTATTAATTATAAGAGCATTGGTGCTCTGCATATGGAAAAAAAGGAGAAATAGGTGCACAATAATTACATTAATGGATCAGGGTGTTTGTATTATATTAACGCATAGGGGTAGGTTTTTCAAGACCGTGCACCGATATGTTTTGACAATAGCAATACCGAAAAAAAAAACTTGGCTACAGCCATTGCCTGCCAATTTTTTTTTAGTTATATGGAACGTTTATTAAAACCTCCGCTAAATCCTTTGCAACCAATATAGGAGGTTCTAGTAGAGTTTTTTTAATTATTTTTACAAATTTTGTATTACTAAAAACCTCCGCAAAACCATCTGCTAGAAGGTATTCTCCTTGTAGTGAAACACACCATTCAAAACATTGAATGCACAACTTGTATTTATCTTATATGTCTACACCCACAACGTTGGTGGCTCACTCTTACACAAATGGAAACTCAATTTCTCAACAATTCTATTAGAAAACTGAGAGGGGGGGTGGGGGGTGAATCAGTTGTTACCGTGCTTAAACAATTATGGTTCTTTTAAACTCTTTGTAGAGACTCTGAATGATGATCACAATAATGCAGGGAAATAAACATTGGCACTTTTAGCATCATTCACATATATGAGAAACACAGAGACAGATATTTCTCGAAGAAACCCATGCAAGGTAAAAACCTCTTTTCCTTTATATGATAAGTAATGGTTACATTCTTTACAGTATCATACATATGAGCACCAACTCATAATGAGGATACAACCTCAGTTTTGCAAGTTGCAACTTGTTGAGAGCATCAACTCTCTGTTTTCTCTAGCACCCACTAGAAGGAAGCACCAACTCCCTAGTTTCTCTAGCACTGACTAGAAGGAAGCACCAACTCCCTGGTTTCTCTAGCACCAACTAGAAGGAAGCACCAACTCCCTGTGTTCAAGAAACCACTTGAACCTTTGAGGACACCAGTCCTCCCTAGCTCCTCCCAACCACCTTGAAATATAAATCTTTGCTACAGAAACTTATTACAGTGATATGATGTTCAACAATGGCTTACCAAACTTATCACTATTCTGCTGCATTTCGTTGCTCTGTCTACCTCATTGCCTTTCTGCTCACCTCACTCAAGCTATCTGTTCTTCCGCTTTTTATGTTCTATGCTCCATGTCCATTCACTGCACAGTTCCTCTTCTGTGTTATTCAACTGCTTCACTCTCCTCCTTCTTCACACATGAAACACCTTCACCAACAACAACCACAACAACCACCACCAACAACAACCCTTCTCTTCTTTGTACTGTGTATATATAGCTTCTGCGCAACTTGTGCATGCAATATTTTCCATTCCTCTGCATGCTCATACCGCACCAATCTCCTCCAGCTCTCGAGTTCTCTGCGTGATCATCATCGTAACTCTTTAGCTTCTCTAGCCATTTTCCCACGCGTTCAGCATTACTGGATTTTATGCTGAGATTCCTCAGCCTCTATGGTAGTTGAGACTCTTCGTCTTCTCTGTGACAGTCGATCTCACCTTCTCTGTTTTAGTTATTGGCTTCCACGCTCATACATCTGTCAATCCCTTCTAAGAATAGTCTTCCTTTACTTGGACGAAGCTTGGAGACTCTTCTTCTCCTCTGGCAATCACATAGGGGTCTCTTCGAATTCTCTAGCAGACGCCATCAATGGTTTCTTGTAGTTTCACCGTGTCATGCATCAGTAGCCCTCCGATCAACACTTGATCTGACGGTTCATATTATATCGCGATTTCACCTATCGTGATATCGAGATTCCTGATGTCAATTTTATTTGACATGTCTAACTCTCGATCCCCAATGCTTCTCCATTGACTGGAATCAACGGTCCAAATTTGATCTTGATTCAACGACTGCGATTTGAGTTGCGATTTTGCATATCGAGAAATTGGGATTCCTGTTGCAAAGTTTCTTTGACATTTCCAAAACGCGATCCTCGAAACTCCGATGTGGTGTCCATCTGCTGACGTCACACGTGGATTGACACGTGTTGAATACTTCCATGTGTCACTCTGATTCGTGACTTCTATGTGCCTAAAATGTTGAATCAGTCTGACACTTGTCATTACCTAGTTGTGCCATGTGTTCCTAGCTGACGTGGTCTGCTGACGTGAGTCGGGTCGACGGTCTAGATCACATCTTGACCTGACGGTCTAGGTTTAGTCGGGATTTCACACATCGTGATTTCAGGATTCTTGATGTCAATATTCTTTGACATCTCCAACTCTCGATCCCCGAAACTCCGACAGGGAGTCGGATCAACGGTCCACATAACCCCCTGAGATGGACGGTCCTCCTACTTTCGGGATTTGTGAGCCCTCTACTCCTTGCACTTTTTAAAGATCATGCAGGTTTTCCTCGATCCAATGGTGGTCAGATCCTACGCTCATATCTGACACCTCTAACTTCAATTAGCCCTCCGACTGAGCTCGTGGTCCACATGACCTCCCCCTATATGACCGCAGCCAAACCTCCTCATCGAGGTTTCGGACTTTCCAATGTTGAAACATGTATGTCCTCAGGATTCGCGATCCCTCGAATCCCGATGCACTCTTTACGCACTAGCTCTTCTAGCTAGGCTCCTGGCCCATATGACCGTTATCCCCGTGACCGCAGTCTTACCACTCGTCGGGGTTTCGATCTTTTCAATGCCACAATGCATTGGCTCATGGGATTCCCGATATGTGAAACCCCGATGAGTCAACCCTCCTTTCGGGATTTCACCTTGGCTTTTCCTGATGGTAAACCTTGTGCAACTCCTGTCCGATCTGACGACTGACAGGATTTATGAGTGAGATCCAACGGCTTTCGATCTTCTTCTTTAGCCGATCTGATGGCGGTTGTGCTCCCTCCTGAGCTTTGTACACTTTCCTCCCAACCTTGGGAGGATTACAAGTTCTTAATGGCCTCGACCTTTGTCTTCCTTCTCCTCTGGGAACTCTTGTATCTTGAGCTTTTTTGCGCGCGTTCTCCTCGACGTTGTTCCTCCTGAGCATACGTTGTTCCTGTTTTTCCATCGATGCATACTCTGATCCTACCATCTTCACTTTTGTACTTTCCATCAATGACAAGAATACGCTACCTGTTAAACATTTGCCAACAATCTCCCCCTTTGGCATTGATGGCAACTAAGGCACCCGAATTCTTTTCTCTCCCTTTGACATCAATGTCAAAGAAGAGACATGCTCCCCCTGTGCTATTGCAGTAATTTTAGGAGGCATTAGATAGTCAAACAATACAAATATCCCCCTAACAAGATGGACTCTTTTAGATGTGAAACGAAATGACACCCAACTTTTGTCTGAGATATTCAAACGGTGTTTTGGCTAGGGGCTTAGTAAAGATGTTGGAAATTTGTTCTGTAGTGGGAATGTAATGGACCTGAACAATCTGATTGGTGACCTGCTCTCTCAGAAAATGAAATTTTATGGGAATATGTTTTGTCTTGGAGTGGAGGACAGGATTTTTAGACACACTAATGGCACTTGTGTTATCACAATGAATTGGGATCGATGCAGTATATTTTACCTCTAAGTCTGCAAGTGTCTGAATCATCCATAATACCTATGTGCAACAGGTAGCAGCAACAATGTACTTTGCCTCTGTGGTTGATAAAGAAATGGAACCTTGCTTTTTACTAAGCCAGGATACTAAGGATTTACCCAAGAAGAATGCTCCTCCACTGGTGCTTTTTCTCTCATCAACACAATTTGCCCAATCTGCATCTGAATAAGTAGTCAACTGAAGACTTTGATTTCTAGGATACCACAAACCATAAGTCATTGTTTCTTTTAAGTACATGAATATGCTTTTGACATCTTGCAAATGACTTTGTTTAGGTGTAGCCTGATATCTTCCTACTATTCCTACAACATGCATTATGTCTGGGCGAGATGCTGTGATGTACAACAAGCTTCCTATCATTGATCGATATGAGCTTTGATCAACATGTTGATCAGGTGAATCATCATCCTTACTTAATTTACATCCAGTTACCATAGGTGTACCCACATGTTTAGAATCTTCCATTTGAAACCTTTTCAGCATTTCTCTTAAATATTTTCCTTGAGAAATGAAGATCCCATCGGGCCTCTGAGTAATTTGCAGACCAAGGAAAAA
>ML778386.1:178408-194088 GCA_009831015.1 Picea engelmannii | reverse complement strand
CAAGTGCCTTCATTGCATTTACCATTTCTTCTACTCTCAGAAAGTATTTTCCAACAATTTCATCTTCCTTCATCTTCAACTGTTCAAACTGTATTCTATAGGTTTGAAGCTTTGCATCCTTTACCTTCTCATTACCCTCATAATTGTTAATGAGTTTGTCCCACATTTCTTTGGCAGTTCCTAGGTGCATAAATTTTATGAATTCTGCTTCTGCAAGCCCACTCAAGATAGAATTCATAGCCTTAGCATTGAAGCTAAATTCTAGTTTGTCATCCTTATTAGATAACACAACTAGATTTACATAACCAGTCTCTACCACATCCCAAACATCTGCACCTAAAGCCATTATGTAGGTTCTCATTCTAACTTTCCATAAAGCAAAGTTTGTTCCATTGAACAGAGGGGCCTTATTGGTTGAATTTCCTTCATGGCTTGACATGTTTAAGCTCTAGGATCTATCCTTTAGATAAAAGGGGTCGGCTTTGATACCAATTGTTAGACAACTGAGAGGGGGGGGGTGAATCAGTTGTTACCGTGCTTAAAAAATTATGGTTCTTTTAAACTCTTTGTAGAGACTCTGAATGATGATCACAATAATGCAGGGAAATAAACAATGGCACTTTCAGCATCATTCACATATATGAGAAACACAGAGACAGATATTTCCCGAGGAAACCCATGCAGGGTAAAAACCTCTTTTCCTTTATATGATAAGTAATGGTTACATTCTTTACAGTATCATACATATGATCACCAACTCATAATGAGGCTACAACCTCAGTTTTGCAAGTTGCAACTTGCTGAGAGCACCAACTCTCTGTTTTCTCTAGCACCCACTAGAAGGAAGCACCAACTCCCTAGTTTCTCTAGCACTGACTAGAAAGAAGCACCAACTCCCTGGTTTCTCTAGCACCAACTAGAAGGAAGCACCAAATCCCTATGTTCAAGCACCCACTTGAACCTTTGAGGATACCAGTTCTCCCTAGCTCCTCCCAACCACCCTGAAATATAAATCTTTGCTACAAAAACTTATTACAGTGATATGATGTTAAACAATGGCTTACCAGACTTATCACTGTTCTGCTGCATTTCGTTGCTCTGTCTGCCTCATTGCCTTTCTTCTCACCTCACTCGCGTTGTCTGTTCTTCCACTTTTTATGTTCTATGCTCCATGTTGATTCACTGCACAGTTCCTCTTCTATGCTATTCAGCTGCTGCACTCTCCTCCTTCTTCACACATGAATCACCTTCACCAACAACAACCACAGCAACCACCAATAGAAACAACCCTTCTCTTCTTTGTACTATGTATATATATCTTATGTGCAACTTGTGCATGCAATATTTGCCATTCCTCTGCATGCTCATACCGCGCCAATCTCCTCCAGCTCTCGAGTGCTCTGCGTGATCATCATCGTAACTCTTCAGCTTCTCTAGCTGTTTTCCCATGCGTTCAGCATCACTGGATGTTATGCTGAGATTCCTCAGCCTCTCTGGAAGTTGAGACTCTTTGTCTTCTCTGTGACAATCGATCTCACCTTCTCTGTTTTAGTTACTGGCTTCCACGCTCATACATCTGTCAATTTCTTCTAAGAATAGTCTTCCTTTACTTGGACGAAGCTTGGAGACTCTTCTTCTCCTCTGGCAATCACACAGGGGTCTCTTCGAATTCTCTAGCAAACACCATCAATGGTTTCTTGTAGTTTCACTGTGTCGTGCATCAGTAGCCCTCCGATCAACACTTGATCTGACGGTTCATATTATATCACGATTTCACCTATCGCGATATCGGGATTCCTGATGTCAATTTTCTTTGACATGTCTAACTCTCAATCCCCGATGCTTCTCCACTGACTGGAATCAACAGTCCAGATTTGATCTTGATTCAACGGCTACGATTTGAGTCGCGATTTTGCATATCGAGAAATCGAGATTCCTGTTGCAAAGTTTCTTTGACATTTCCAAAACGCGATCCTCGAAACTTCGACGTGGTGTCCATCTGCTGACGTCACACGTGGATTGACATGTGTTGAATACTACCACATGTCACTCTGATTCGTGAATTATATGTGCCTAAAATGTTGAATCAGTCTGACACTTGTCAATACCTAGTTGTGCCACGTGTTCCTAGCTGACATGGTCTGCTGACGTGAGTTGGGTCGACGGTCTAGATCACATCTTGATCTGACGGTCCAGGTTTAGTCAGGATTTCACACATCGTGATTTCAGGATTCTTGATGTCAATATTCTTTGACATCTCCAACTCTCGATCCTCGAAACTCCAATAGGGAGTTGGATCAACGGTCCACATAACCCCCTGAGATGGATGGTCCTCCTGCTTCCGAGATTTGTGAGCCCTCTACTCCTTGCACTTTTTAAAGATCGTGCAGGTTTTCCTCGATCCAATGGTGGTTGGACCCTGCGCTCAGATCTGATGCCTCTAACTTCAATTAGCCCTCCGGCTGAGCTCGTGGTCCACGTGACCTCCCCCTATATGACCGCAGCCAAACCTCCTCATTGGGGTTTTGGACTTTCCAATGTCGAAACATGTATGTCCTCAGGATTCGCGATCCCTCGAATCTCGATGCGCTCTTTACGCACTAGCTCTTTTGGCTAGGCTCCTGGCCCATATGACCGTTATCCCCGTGACCGCAGTCTTACCACTCGTCGGGGTTTCGAGATTTTCAATGCCGCAATGCATTGGCTCATGGGATTCCTGATATGTGAAACCCTGATGAGTCAACCCTCCTTTCGGGATTTCACCTTGGCTTTTCCCGATGGTAAACCTCGTGCAGCTCCTGTCCGATCTGACGGCTGACGAGATTTCTGAGTGAGATCCAACGGCTCTCGATCTTCTTCTTCAGCCAATCTGACGGCGGCTGT
Source organism: Picea engelmannii (assembly GCA_009831015.1). NCBI lineage: Eukaryota > Viridiplantae > Streptophyta > Pinopsida > Pinales > Pinaceae > Picea > Picea engelmannii. The sequence continues at coordinate 191,205 of ML778386.1, read as the reverse complement.
GCTCCCTCCTGATCTTTGCACACTTTCCTCCCAACCTTGGGAGAATTACAAGTTCTCAATGGCCTCGACCTTTGTCTTCCTTCTCCTCTGGGAACTCCTGTATCTTGATCTTTGCTACGCACGTTCTCCTCGACGTTGTTCCTCCTGAGCATACGTTGTTCCTGTTTTTCCATCAATGCATACTCTGATCCTACCATCTTCACTGTTGTACTTGCCATCAATGACAAGCGTACGCTACCTATTAAACATTTGCCAACAAATTCTTCCTCTTGTTGGAATCTCCCTCTCACAACAATGGATCCTCTAAATGGCACACAACTCCTCATATTAATCAATGGATTTATCACTCCATATAAGCTTATATCACTCTCATGACTATTGTGTAATATTCTCATAGAGAATCTCTTCATCACAACCTCTCATTCCAAGCTCTGATACCAAAACTTAAATTAAACACACACAACAAATGGAACTATATGCAGAAAGAGTTGGTTCTCTATTTTATATGTTCAATAGGAAAATATACATGCATATGTATAGGATTTCTAGAGATCAAATACCTATATAACTAAGTGTTCTTACTACCACTTATCTAACTTACTTTATCAATTATTTTTCTACACTCTAACAACCTCAAAATTTGATGACAACATTGTAACAATTTCCAAGCAATTACATTTCCTTATTTGTTTCTAACACTTATTCCTTATTCACTCTTCTATTTATTATGTCCACATTCATTCTTGTTCACAACAATTGCAACTATTATTTTTTCATTGTCTATTGTCCTCATAATCATATTGTTTCGATTAATCCTTCATCTCCAATTGTTTTTTTCATAATCAACTTTTAATATCTTGTGACTATGCTTGGAGGGTGCTCCAATTAGGAAACATTATATCATATGAACTCATATTGGGGTTTTTTAATTATAAAAAATGAAAGAAATATATTTCCTAGTATATAGGGGTCAATGGACATTTTTAATAGTTTAAAAACATATTAGGGGTTTTATAATTCGGTAACAAAAGTGAGGAGTTTAGAATTAATTATCATATGTTTTGAATTATGTATTGAAGGGGGGGGTGTTTGAATAGGTGGCTTCATAATGGAATGGAATACACCCTTACATATCCATAACAATGTATGCTTTCTCCTCAAATATTCTCCTTCCTCTTCCATGTTTCCTAGAACCCTCTCTTCGGCACCAAGAACCTCCCATATATACAATAGTTTATACATTTTCACAAGCAATAGAGGTATTATAATATCCCCCAACACTCCCATACCAAGATATTGTTTTTATTCTCCCATCAATATAGGACCCATTGAAATCAATGATGGAACAAAAAATCATTATAAAACTGATGATTTGCTAAGATATGGAAAAACTACTTGGTGGAAGAACTTTGCAAAGAACCTTAATTGGGTATAAACAAATAAAGGGTCATAGGAATCTACAAATGTATCTTTTAGAAACGATTTTTTCCAACCCACTAAGGAGTGTGATGTAGACATTAATATACTATTTGTATCTTTGCTTGATTGCTCCTTTCATAAAGGAAAAAGGAGGCATGATTTGGATAAATTTTAAATTTTTAACCTCATTTGATGCAACACAATTAGTATTATTAAAATATCCATTAATCTCCATCCATTTTATTGGTTAAATTAAATATGAAAGACAAAAAGGAAAAGCATGTAGTCCATCAATTTGCATAATCTTTGTATAGGGATTATAAGAGTTGTGTCATGTGACCATATTATGGGTAAAACTAAAAAGGTTATTACAAATGTCACGAAAATAAATAGATACCTCGGGGATCTATTCAAAATAGGGGGATTTTAAATTGGAAATATGTATTGGGAAGGGGGTTCATCAAAATTATTTTAAGACATTCTTTTATATCTAGTAAAATTAAAAGTATTCTTAAATATCTTATGTATGTAAATGATATTTCATAGATTACTAATTGTACCTGGTATAACCACATAATCTCATTAATCTTTGCTTTCAATTTTCTCCAAAATTTTAAATAGTCAACAACTTATTCTCTAAAGGTTTCATTTTCTCACTATCATCACAATATCAATCTTTAAGCTATGTCTTCCACTACACCTCATTGTCATCCATTAGTGGAGTCCCCCCTCCAAGGAAATTCCCACTAAGAGATACACAAATGCATGACAAATTTTCATTAATAGAGGCATAATCAGTGCTTAGTATCACAAATGTCCATTTTTTTTAAATGCATGGGAAATTAATAACTCGTTAGAGTGATCTAAGCTAGGCCCGAGATCAAAATCACTAGCTACCACTATAACCCAAGAGTATATCCAACAACTCTCGAGACAATATACCAATAAATTATGACTTAAATATAACAAGAGCCTAGATATTTGAAGACATGTTGTCACCATTAAAAAAATATGTTTAAGATGTAGTTGATTCCCATACATTATTAAATTCCCTAAAATTAGTTCCTAGATAAATAATCACTCACCTAAATGAATAGGTAATATATTATATTTTGTGCATCTAATACACCTTATAATCGATGGTAAAACCTATACATGTCATGAATTAGACTAAACAACCAAACTAATATTCACCTCATGGGTCAAACGAAAAATCCTAACCAATTTTCACCCTATAACTAAGATCACACATACCAACAAATTTTCACATCATAACTATGGATCTAAATAGATAATTTAGTAAAACATTTTTTGTGAAGTAAATATGCAATATTCTTCATATTGAACTCAATATAAATATTCCATTTATCATATTCTTTATTTTAAATTATACTTATTATTTTTTTAAATAATTAAATTAATATAATTTTCTCATTTATTTATTTTTAAATTTCATACATCTCTCATTGTTCATATCCAACAAAAATAAACTATAATTATCTTAGAAACATGTCTTCTTTATGAATCAAATAAGCTAATTTCGAATGTAACATAGTAAGTAAGATAATTACAATTTGGACAACTCCAGCTTCCAAATACGAACTATTATATCATTTCATGGACACTACTACCAACCCCAGCCTTTAATATTCATGCTACGAACTATTATATCATCTCATATCATTGAGTTAAAAAAATTTGTTTAGCAATTATTCAGTTAACTATTCAGTCTTTTTAATTTTGTTAGTCTATAGGTTGTGCAACAATAATTAAAAACTCATAAATTATTTAATACATATAATTAATTGTAGTGAATTAAAAACTTATAAATTATTTAATACATATAATTAATTATAGTGAGTTAATTTTGATTCGTTTAGAATAAAAAATCTTAGAATAATCAAATCCTATATTAATGTAGAGGGATAAGGACAAAAATATATTGTTGGACACCAGAAATAAAAGAAACAAATAATATATTCTTGGACACCACTTCAGAAAAACGTGTAATATTTAAGAAGTTTTAGTTTAGAAAAACGTGTAATATTTAAGAAATTTTAGTTTAATTGGAACACCAGAATTTTATTGACTACCAGAACTGTAATATGATCATTAAACAAAAGGCAGAACTGTAATATGATCATTAAACAAAAGGCATTGCACTACTTAACAAATTATAATTTGCTAAGTTCCAAATCTATCCTTCCGAGAGTATATCAAATATAATTTGATTATAAAGTTTAATCTTATCCATACTTCAATGATTTCTGTGTTGTAAAAAAAATAATTCAAATCGTTTCAAAAATATTTTAATGCCGATTCGAGACCCGGTTGGTGAATATGGCGTAGCGAACGAAGAGGGAAAAATGCCCTCTATCCAGCGTCCCTATCGGGCTATCTCCATGACCCATGAACGGAGGAATGACTCTATCCAGCCAGTTTGGTACGGAATCGAGCCCTGTACAGCGTTTCTGAGTCACCAACAACCCTAGCCTCAAATTGGCTCCAATTCAAAGATTGTGGAGAAGATCATTGATCCAGATTTGGAGCTAATCCGGCGAGTACCTATGACAAGTTTGAGGGATTCCACTCACCCGTCTAAATCGGATAGCGGTACCTCCCTCCTAAGCGCTTAATCAATCAAGTGATACAGGTGCTAGTGTTGAAGGATTCTTACAGGCTTGTATTTTCCTTCCTAGCCTTGCAGTAACTACTGCAGTTCGAGGTGCGGAAACCCTCATGTGAGAGGCGCATCTTCCTTCTATAATCGGTTTTTCAAAAATATTTTGATTAAAGCATTTACCTATCGCCGAGACGGGGACACATGGCGGGCCATTAGGGTGAACCAAGGCTGGCGTGGCACCTGGAGGTCCGACAGGGGACACTTGGCAGACGTGAACCTGGTGGGCCGACAGAGAGACACATGGTGGGGTAACCTTTGGACCGACACATGGCGGGTTTGACACCTGGCAGGACGACACAGGGAGGGTGTGACACCTGGATGGCCAACACATGGCGGCTTTGAGACCTGGCAGGAAGACACATGGCGGGTGAGACACCTGGCGAGCCGACAGGGGGACACATGGCGACTTTGACACCTGGTTGGCCGACAGGGGGACACATGGCGCCCATGACCCCTTTGGACCGACACATGGCGGCCTTGACACCTAGCGGGCCGACACATGGCAGTTGTGACACCTGGCGGGCCGACACATGTCAGCGGTGACACCTGGCGGGTCGGCAGGGGACACATGGCTCCCGTGACACCTGGCGGGCTGACAGGGAACACTTGGTGGCCGTGACACCTCGTGGGCCGACAGGGGGACATATGGTGACCTTGACACCTGCCTGGCTGACTGACAAGAGACACATGGCGGTTTTGACACCTGGCTGGCAAAAACATGGCGCCCATGACACCTGGCGGGCCAGCGCATGGCGCCCGTGACACGTGGTGGGCCGACAGTCGGACACGTGGTGACCTTTACACCTGGTGGGCCGACGGGGAGAGACACATGGCGGGCTGGGTGACTCGCTTATTGTCTCCAACGCAGGCTTCCAATATTTGCAGCTCATGGTTCTCACGGTTAATCTCCTCAGCTGCCCAACATCATCTGCATCATCCACTTGCAATTTCGGCACATAAACAAAGTCCTCCGTTCTTTCACACCATTAATCTTTTCACTTAGATCATGAGCGGCCGAGCTTCTGTCAGGGGAACACAGGCACAAGCCGCAAAACACAGGAAGGATTCTGGCCAGGCTCATGGAATTCGAAGTCGATTTGCGAAGAGCCGAATCGGCTTTAAACGCGAGGGAAGCCATCTCCGAAGGCGAGATCAGCGAGTGGAGTTTATGTAGATCTTCGTCCGCTGAAAACGCTGAGATTCGCCGCTCTGCTTCTAAGGCTGTGGAATGACAGACAAAAAGCTGGGGATTGTCGAGCATCAGCTCTGCGGCTTTCATCGGCCTCTCAAATTCTTCGACGCAGTCATACATCGCTATGACTTTCACTACATTGGACCGAACTTTGGATGAAACGCAGACGTACATCGCTATGACTTTCACTACATTGGACCGAACTTTGGATGAAACGCAGGAAATGTAATTGTCCATAATCCCAAATATATTCGTTCATCTACAGCCTTAGTGTCCCTTTCCTATGATTCTAATATGTTCATGAGATGAATTGTATTCTATACAGAAACGTAAGGCACGGCAAACAATACAGTTATGGCCTGCCATTAAAGCCTGCCGGGAAATAGCATTTTGCTGCTACGACTGTGTATTTATATTTAGGAGAGGAGGATGGGTGATGCATGGCTGAGCTGTGGTCGTCGGTGTCCCACGCGGTTATTCTCAGTAGGAGAGGAGGATGGGTGATGCATGGCTGAGCTGTGGTAATAATCATAAGATTCTGTGCAAAACTCTACTTTACAAGACCATGTTAAAGCAGCCACAGGGAAGATCCACTGTTGTAGTTTCGATGGCTGCTAGTGTGGCATTCGAAATCTACATCTATATTTGAGTCTGTCAAGTCGCAAAAAGATCAATTTATGGAGAGAGGGTTATCGGTTCAAGTCCGATGGTGAGCATGCTCGCTTAGTGGAAAAGGTCAACACGAATGGATTATCGGTTCGGATCCGATAGCGAGTGGTGTATTCCAATTCTTAAAGAAGGGCGAGGTAAGATAGTGGATTTGAAAACACAGTTATTTACGAACAATACATAGCGAGGAATGGTTCCGTTTTGTCATGCGTGTGACCAAGTGCCTTGCATTATACTCCGTGTCTTTGACGCGGGAAATATTTTTCTTCGATATGTTTTACTAATTCTTCAGCATTATATCTAATAATATTGATTATAGCTTTTTGTAAATAAATTAATTAGTTTTATACATGTTGGATTGTTGGATATGGAAAGATCTTTCTTGGATTTTGTTTAATTAATTTTTACTAAATTAATTAAATATCGAATAAATTTAATCATTTAAAATTAAATATTATTTTTAATTAAAACAATAAAATTAATTATTGTCATTTTTATTGAATTCTTCGTGTCTATGGTTTCTAGTTGGTGAGGTGGGACAATAAAGCAATCCAAACTTGGAATTTGTAGTGAGTTTTGGAGTATCCTCAATTATTCTGAAATTCATTTAGTAAGAGTTTCTTAAAATTAATTATTGTCATTTTTATTGAATTCTTCGTGTCTATGGTTTCTAGTTGGTGAGGTGGGACAATAAAGCAATCCAAACTTGGAATTTGTAGTGAGTCTTGGAGTATCCTCAATTATTTTGAAATTCATTTAGTAAGAGTTTTTTTTTTCCCTCTAGCAGGTCTATTGGAAATCTAAAAGCTAAAACAATTGGGTGCTTTTAGTGGATAATGCCTAGGGGGATTTGGTTTTCGGAACATATTTGGAATTTGGTATCTAAAATTTGTCATCTTGCTCTTCTTTTGTTCTATCTGATTTTATTTCAGATTAGATGTGTTGGTATTTTTAATTTAGGTTATAGAAACTTCTAGAAGTATAGTTATTTGGTTTTATTTCTGCTAGTATTATGGAGTAGTAGTCTTTTCTTGTGTACTAGATAAAGAAGAACTAGTCAGATTAGCTTTAGTTTGACTCTATCATTTTTAGCTTCCTTTATTTTGGACGAGAAGTCTTCAATAGCTTCCTTCATTTTGGACGAGAAGTCTTCAAAGGCATAAAGAGTCTATCCAGTGCAATAGATCCTCTCTTTTCTTAGTGACCTCCAAATTCCATGATAACAAACATTATACAATACACAAAATGCAACAATTATGAATCTCTTAATCCAACAAAGATAGAAAACCAATGTTTTTGAAATGAAAGTAAAGATAACATAGACATTGAACCACTTAATTCTCTTCCTTCCAATGCAATTTAGAAGGAAGCAAATAATGGCCATGTTTTTCTCTCATTTCTTATGTTTTTCTTATGTTTGATGTAATATTTGTACACACATTTGAAAACTCTTTTATGAGTCTCTTATTCCATATCAATACTATTTGTATATTTATTATTTAACTATAACACAACCCTTTAAGTTTAATATTTCTATGTTTCAATTAATTTTTTTATAAAATAATTAATTTATTTGTATAATTAATTTATCAAAATATTATTTGTATATTTATTATTTAACTATAACATAACTTTTTAAGTTTAATATTTCTATGTTTCAATTAATTTTTTTATAAAATAAATAATTTATTTGTATAATTAATTTATCAAAAAAATAATAAATAAAGAAAATTGATTTCTTCAAATTATTTAATTTATTAAAATTTATAATAAAAATAATTAATATAAAACCAAAGTTAAACCACAAATAAATATATTGAAAAACTAAAAATGAATATATTGAAAAAGAATTCCTACACCATATAAACTTAAAATTTATAATAAAAATAACTAATATACAACAAAAATTAAACCACTAAAAAAACAATATATTGAAAAAAATTCCTAACTATATAAACCTACTTTACCCTTAAAAAAACAAAAAACTATATATTGAAAAAGAATTCCTAACTATATAAACCTACTTTACCCCTAAAAAAACAATATATTGAAAAAAAATCTTACACTATATAAACCTACTTTAATCTAAAAAGCAATATATTGAAAAAAATTCTTACACTATATAAACCTACTTTCTACTTTATATTGAAAAAAATTCTTACACTATATAAACCTACTTTCTACTTTATGTTAGAATTTTAAAACAAATTTACAAAAAAAATCTAAATAATTAAAAATAAAAAATCAATACATTGAAAAAAATAAAAATTATGATATATAAACTTACTTCCTTTACATTTTGAATCAATACACTGAAAAAGAATGATAATGATATATAAACTTACCTTTATTACATTTTGACATATAAGTTAGAGTTACATTAAAAACGAATCATCTACAACTTAACTTTGTTGTTATTACATAGTTCGTTGTAATTAGAAAATATAACTTTGTTATTACATAGTTCGTTGTAATTACAAATTAGTAGCAACCACTTTATAAAGTGGTTGATATATATTAATCGTCATTTTTCACCTTTCTAAATTAATGATGTTGATCAGCGTATATCAACCACTTTTATAAAGTGGTTGTTGTTAGTATCTCTCTCATTTAAATATACAATTTCATTTTCTTTCCAATCCAAATGGATTTATAAAAAACATCATTTAAAATACAGTAATAATAATTCCATGAAAACTATATCTATAAACTTAGAAGTTAGCTTTCAATTTCGGGAACAATGCGGTGTCTACAGATTTATGCTAAGGTAGAGCATGAGAGAGAGATATCGACTGTATATATACTACAATATAAGGCCGAAGTCAATAAAGACCCCCATAAAACATTGCAATGTGATTTTTCTTGGACCTTAAAACTGGTCACCAGTTTTCCTATGTCCAATTTCCACAAACCTTTCATGGCATGACGAAGAATGATCTATATGAAAATAATATGAAGACGATCTTCTAGGTGAGTATATACATCTTTTTCATCTTGTAACAACCCCAATCGTTACGACTACATGCAAAGAAGAAAGTGCATTTTTTTTTTTTTTAGGCAAGACGGCGACGATGAAAACAGTTGAACCCCCCAACTTGACGATGAACACATGCACGTAGATCAAGAAACATACAACAACTACTCAACGCACTAACACAATGAGCAGCCGAGCGAAACATGTGTAAATCAAAGGATAGAAACGACTACCCGCCTGACACAGACACGACAACACCTACAGGTTAAGGGACAATGGTTTCGTCGACTAGTAACTAGAACCTCTATGGCACGCAACCAAACACGCAAAGGCGTTCAAACCCAAGCGTCATCAACAACTATAACAAACAAATGCCCTAAACGGGAAGCACAGACTCCAGCCAAGTTATCATACACCTCTACCTACTAAGGAGCGCAAGGATCCCCTCATCAGGAATCATGTCATCGCCAGGTGGTAGGCGTGACAACGACCGTGGTGCAACAACATGATTGGACCCCTAACGCAAGCTACAACCAATGTGCTAGGAGACCAAGTTAACTGACAAGAAGACTATACCCACGCTCCTAAGCAACAAGTTGATGAGACATAAGGTGACATCCTTCAAATTGAATTGCGCAACTATCCGACGAACTTCAGGGTTCCTACAATCCAACTTGAGTGGTGGAACAACTAAGACCAACGACCTAAAACAATTCTACTTGAGGCATACGGTTACGTCGTTGCATCAACAGTGGTCCAAACATGATGTAATTTACTCTATTGTTCCACAAGGCACATTCATGTACCTGAAACAATTCTATATATAAGTAAAGCATTCATTGTTGCCTACAATGTTAGTACTTAATAAATATTTTATATCTCATTTAAAATAACTATGCATCCTTTAAAAATAATTAAGATGAAATTCCTTAATCCACCAATTAAATACATTACATCAATTTCCATTACACATTACCTTCCCCTCCTAAGAAAAAGAGTTTCTTTTATAATAAAAAGGAATTCTATCCATATTTAAATTCCTAAGATTTTAATCCATGCTAGAACTATTAAAGGATTCCACATTGGGAGCGGTGTACAGAAGGCTTCTTAATTTAACAATATTATAACCTTCTACCTGCTGAAGTTCATATGATCCCTTCGCAAAGTTGAAACATACCACGCATCGACAACTCCTTGAAACATAAATATCATTGCTATCTAACTGGGTTCTTTATACTTTTGTTGCCCATACAATAAGAGTTAAATGAAATTGACAGTGATGGCATACCATAAGGAAATTTAACATCGAAACTAAGACTAACCATTAATGAGGTATGAAATGATAAACATTGATGATAATTTTAGAATAAAAACAGTCGAAAACATGACAACGTTGAGTGAGCTGGGCGAATCATGGTTCAACTGTGCATTTAAAAGATTAAATCGTTGCCATATGAAATTGGCACTATCTATCAAAATATGGGTGGGAATGCAGTGAACACAATGGAATCAACGTTGTCTACCACAAATCCCCATTGCCATTCGCCCACCAAAAATGTTGACTTTCACCTGTAAAACGTGGCCATCACAACTATAGAAACGCAACGTTCTCTCAGAAAATATCATCCAGTTCACAAGTGGAACACATCTGCTACGTGGAAGTAACAGTCTAATTTCATGTTTGATTTCAAATTAATACTGCAAGGAAATTGCACTCACGAATAGGTAAGGTAATGTGACTGCGGGGTTACCGAATCAGGTAAGGTCGCAGTCACAGTTATAAATTTAAAAATAAGCATTGGAACTTGTACTCAAGGAAAGTAATGGTCAAGTAAATTCTTGGTCAGTGGAACAGGTGAAACTGTCGGGGTATCCCCAAGGAGATCGTTGTGTCAAAAGAAATACCACAACAATGTATATCACTGGGCATTGTTGTTGTTTTTTTTGTTTTTAAGGAAATTACAGTAACACAAATAAGGAATAATCGTTGTGCAGGAATTTAAAGAATAACGATAACGCTTCATAAAGGAACAGTGACAGAAGGTGGATTTGAAATCACCTCATTTGAGATCCAGAATCTAGTCCTATCATCTACAGGGGCATAACTACGCCTATCCATCGTTATGATTGTCTTTTAACCAGAGATGACCATCACACTAATTTAAAGAAATAGCAGCATCAATTACAGTATCAAACGCTTTCAAGGTATCATAAAATGATGAGCTTTAACCATAATAATGGCGTTGAGTTAAGTCATCATCAAGGAAACATATATAGTAGAGAAATAATGCAGGTCAGACGCATGTAAAACACAGATAAATTCACCTTCGAATACATCAAAATGCAGAGGGAAAAGAACGCAAACCATGAGTATGAAAACACAGGCATAAAGTACAATTCATAATGCAGAGAAAATTGACAGTCAATTTATTAAATTGCAGAGCGAAAATTTGCCAGATTATAAGGATAAAATTCCAGAGTAAAGTATAAGTAAGTCGTCCATCAATACGTAGGTAAGACACAGAGTTAAAAATGGTAGAATTACTCAACACAAGAAGGCGCAAGGACCATCAATCAGCCAAGAAAAATCAACAGGGGTGGATGACTGGGAAACACATCCTTTGCTCCTCATCCATGCACAGAAAAGTAGGGCATTAGAATCTATAGGTCACTATGCACTGAAGTGACGACCGTCATTTCATCTCCAAGCCGACTACTCAGGCGTGGACTAACGAACTAGCGATGAAGACGAAAAGCACAACTCTTCACAACAATCCACAAAACCAAAGGATAGTCACACCATGCAGAGACCGAATGCCAAGGGAAATAAGTCAAGCAACGAGCTCAAGGTTATGGGGAAATTTTAGGTTCTCAATAAAATGCTAATTTAACAACTTGTTTACATAGTCAAGTACATAAATGAAATCATAAGGTAAATAATAATCTACCATGCAGATTAAAAGTAAGTGTACCATATCCCATGTCATCCACTCTGAGTCATTGTCTTGCGCGCTCCGTGCAACTCCTGCTTTCCAACCGAAGAGACTTCACCGGTAACTCCCAGGAAATGCTAGGGTTACTCTTCTTCCCCCTTAGCCCCCCGAGACGCAAAGGGGCCACACACACTGAGCCAGAGATTGACTAGCTCCCAGCTCACCTTGCAAGGCTGAGCTACCACTCCTCACCGAGCTGGGTGTCTCGACTCCCACAAGCTAAGTCAGTCAAGTCTAAAATTATGCAGCGTATCGTTACACATAACAAAGAAAATCCATCATCCTCCTCCTCCCTCCTTTATATAGATTTTATAAGTCATTTACTTTCCCAAAATCCCATTTAATTTATTGTTCAATAATTTAATTCATAAAAATCCTCCCCGTACATGTGTCACCCATCCCCTTCATTGCACCATAATTTAATTTAATTAATTAATTAATTACTCCTATTTCCCTCACCCACCTAAAAGCATTCATAGAATCGCTCCTAGTCTCCCCATATTCCCTTACACATTTTAATGACTTGTCCCCTTACTAATTCACTAGTTGAGTTCAATTTAGAAAGTTCTTAAATGCAAAATACCTTACTAAGTTAGTCTTTCTGTTTTTTCCTTAGGTTTTGCTTTCTCTTTATGTTTCCTTCTTTTTCCTAATTTCCTAATTCTTTTAAATTTCCCTCTTTCCCTTTTCATTTAAAACTTAAATTGGCAAGTGTAGAAAATTACCCTTTTCCCCTTTTTCTTTTTAATTAATAAATTTTTAATTAGCATATGTAACAAAACAATTATTTCCCCCTTTTCCCCATTTTTAAATTTTATCCCCCAAAAGATGTTTTTATGAATTAATTGAATCGGTTACCCCCTTCTT
>ML778386.1:146926-178221 GCA_009831015.1 Picea engelmannii | reverse complement strand
ATATATTATCACAAGTATCACTTACCTAGATTTTAATTTTTCGAGGTTGGGTCACATTTTATTAGGGAAATTGTTTTTAAATCTTTCTTATCACGTTATTTATTCTAAGGTCATCTAGGTTTATTCATTTATTATTTAACAAAATGACGTGCCCTTCAGGACGCACTAGGTGCTCCAAGGGTGCCGCCTCATTCTATTTCCCTTGTGAGACATGCCCTTCAGGATGCACTACGAGCTCCAAGGGTGCCACTCGCCTCTTGACTAACTTGGTAGAAATCAAAAACCCCTGGAGTCAATACTCTGCCAGGTGATCCTATGGGAGAGTAAGGGCCTCTAAGGAATAATTACCCTTCCTTATTTCACACCCCTTATAATCATCATGAGCGACTGTCGAAGTCTTCCCTCACGGCATCGTGGGTCTTCTCAAACTAGGTAATCGTTCACCTACATTTCAAGCCACAACGGGAGTGCTAGTAGGCTATGGCAGGTTTGTTGTCCACACCTCTCCCTCAATGTCTTTGGTAGTCGTGTGTGACTCCTCTACTCCACATATGAGTCTGGTCGACAATCTATCGTCATCCTGCATCATCAACAAATCATGTCAGAATAAAATCCATAATCATAACATCTAATCAGATGCACCTGTGTCATATATAGAACAATCAAACCCCAATAGTCCACTCCTTGACTCGATCCAGAGTCCAAGGGTTTCATCGATTCCTCAACATACTCAGGGTCCAAATCCTACACACTCAGGAGAACCAAGTCAATAGCACCTGTCTAAGTCAATACAACAAAATAACATATAATCACATCCATAGTGCCTCATAATAATAATCAATGGTCAATGGTATAATAATCTAGATCACTTGCAAGAAAGTGTCTTCAAGGATAAGCTCGCTCAGTGTGCGTAAGAGAGGGATGTTACATACACCCCCTCTTTTGCTAAACTTCGTCCCAAAGTTTCACAGTATATAAGTGCTGAAATAATGTGTATCACAGTATCATAAGTCTATCTATCCAACAAAAATTGAAACTGTTGGCGCAAATCATGTGCATCCTCTGAGGTCACTGAGTGCGGACTATATTTGTCCCACTGGACCTTGACCTTATCTACTATTTAACGTCGTAGCCATCGAATGCGATGATCTAGGATGCAGATCAGCTCAGCCGTGAGCGCATCCTCATCCGACACCTGCAAGGTGCTCAAGTCAAAACATGTGTAGGATCACTAATCATAATGTCTCAAATAGAGATGTGAAAGACATCATGCATATGCCTCAAGAATCAAGAAAGGATAGTCATTAGGATACGGGCCTCTCTTTTCCATAGTCTTGTAGGATCCCACGAAACTAGGATATAGTTTATCCCCTTTTCCGAACTCGATCGAACTCTTATGCGGTTTACGCCGAAAAAATACTCGATCGCCACATCGTAACTACGGTCGACATGATGCACATCAACATAACTCTTTTTTCGATCCTGCACTTCCTTGATCCTTTGTATTATAGTTTTCATTTAATGTTCCAATTATTGGATGGCTTCTGGTCCCACCAAGACCCTATCCTCAATCCGATCCCAAATCAAAGGCGTCTAACACGGTCGCCCATAAAGAAACTCGAAAGGTGTCATCTTAATGTCACTTTGGTAACTGTTGTTATAAGCGAATTCTACCAGTGGCAAGAATTCTTCCCAACGCTTCTATTGGTCCATCCCATACATGAGCAACATGTCTTCCAAGGTCTAGTTCATTCGTTCGGTCTGCCTGTCAGTCTTCGGGTGATACACAATACTAAAGTTAAGTCGGGTTCCCAAGGCCTCTTGGAAACTAGTCCAAAATCGTCTAGTAAACATTGATCCTCGATTGGATATAATCCTCTTAGGTATGCCATGCATCCTCCCAATCTCACTGATGAAAACTCTAGCTATGTCAGGTGCATGATATGTCGTATGCATAGGAATAAAATGAGCACTCTTCGTCAGAGTGTCGACTACCATGAAAATCAAGTCATGTCTCATTGTCGTCAATGGAAATCCAACAATGAAATCCATCGAAATAACCTCCCATTTCGATTCTGGAATAGTGTGCGGTTGTAGTAATCCTGCTTAATGTCTGTGTTCAGCCTTTACCTGTTGACATTCTAGACATTTGGCCACATAGTTGACTATGTCTACCTTCATTCCTTTCCAGAAGAAAAAGGGTTTAAGATCTGCCCTCATCTCGTGACTCCCAAGTGAGCCATGTACACTACTCCATGAGCCTCGTTTAGGATCAAAATCCTCAACTCATTGTTCGGTGGTACATAAATTCGATTTTTAAATATCAGTAGTCCATCGTTGTCCAACGTAAATCCTTCAAATCTTGGTACCATCATTGTGTTTTGTCCGATAAAATCCTTGACCTCTTTGTACCAGTCATCGTTACGCTATAAGGTTAGAATATTTTCACGTAGATTCGTCTGAAGAGGCAACACAAAAAATATGCATGGTCTCCAACTCAATGCATCTACCACCTAGTTCATTAATCCTTTTATGTAAGTAATATCGAAGTCGTACTCGCTAAGAAATTCTGACCAACGTAGTTGTCGCGCGTTCAGGATGCTTTGCGTAAAGATGTGTTGTAGTCCAGATTGGTCCGTCTTTAGTTCAAATTTTTGTCCAACAAGGTAGTGTTTCCAAACCTTCAAGGCATAAACAATTGCTAACAAATCCAAATCATGCGTCGCATAGTTCTCCTCATTCCTTCTCAACTTCCTCGAAATGTAAGCAATCACCTGACCATCTTGCATCAAGAATCTGCCTAAGCCTTCCTTGGATGCGTCATTTTATACCAAGAAGTCTGCATCCATGTCAGGGACCTTTAGTATTGGTGTTGCTGTCAACAACTCGTTGAGTCTTCGAAATGCTTCCGCGCATTTCTCAATCCCAACAAATTTCTTATTCTTCTTCTGCAATTTTGTGATCGGATTTTCTATCTTCAAAAATCCCTCAACGAACCATCGATATTATCTTGCTAAACCCATGAAGCTACGCACTTCCGAGACATTTTTCAGTGCAGGCCAGTCCATATTAGCCTCGATTTTAGCTAGATCCACGACGATACCTTCGTCGAAGATGGCATGCCCTAAGTAGTGAATCTTCGATTGATAGAATGAGAATTTGGACAATTTCCCATATAATTGGTTCTCCCATAGACCTGTAGTACCAAGCGCAAGTGCTCTTCATTCTCCTACATCGTCTGAGATTAAATCAAAATATCGTCAATGAATACTTGGACAAACTTGTCCAAGTACTCGCGGAACACCCCGTTCATCAAACTCATAAATACCCATGGGGAATTTGTCAATCCAAACGGTAAGACAATAAACTCGGAATGTCCAAACCTCATCTTAAAGGAGGTTTTAGGGACTTCATCCTCCTTGATCCGTAACTGGTGATACCCTGATCGCAAATCGATATTTGAAAACACCATCGCACCCTTCATCTAATCGAACAGATCATCAATCCTCGACAACGGATACCGATACTTGATCGTTTCCTTGTTCAAATGATGGTAGTCAATGCAGAGTCTCCATGACCCATCCTTCCTTTGTATGAAAATAACAGGCACACCCCACGGTGACACACTCGGATGTATAAGTCCCAGGTCTAGCAAATCCTTCAATTGCATTCTCAACTCCTTTAACTCCGGGGTCAACATCCAATAAGACGTTCTAGTTATCGATTCAGTCCCTGGTTTTAGGTCTATGATAAACTCCAATCCCTCTCTAGCAACATCCTAGGTAACTCCTCCGGAAAGACGTCTGCAAACTCTCTCACCACCGGTAGGTGTTCTAGACCTTCCGCTACCCATTTTTCATTTAACGCAAGGATCACATAAATCTTGCATCCCTTGCGCATGCTCTTCCGAAACTGCAAGGAAGAGATAAACCTCAGGGAAATTCCCTGGTTCCTTCCTAAAATCACATGTCTCTATCCGTCATCATCGACCAAGCTCAACCGTTTCGTCATATAGTTGAGTATCACCTCATGTGATTCCAACCAGTCCATATAGATCACGATGTCATAAGATCCCAAGATCATGATGTACAGGTTGGCCCTGGTGACAAACTCTCCTAGGTTAAGGGTAAAACCCGTAACCTTTCCTCCAAACTTCTGTTTGGCTCTCAAATCCATCTCTACAAAGCTAAACTCATCATGTTCGACTGCCTTTACCTTAATCCTTTTTAGCATTGTACCATAAATGAAACTCTTGGTTACACTGGGATCCATCAAAATACTAAGGGTCTGGTGAGTAATGGTACCTGACGTCTCGATCACAGTCGACTGGTGGGCTTCCTAGCGGTTATTCACCGCTACATGAATTCGATGGACTTTGCCCAAATCTCCCACGATAGTGGGTCTAGCTGATCCAGATGCTCCGACCCCTTCCTCTGGGTAGTAATGTTGGTGATGTGGCTCCCCACAACCCAACACACCTTCTTCGATCCAATAATACTGGTACCTGAAGTAGAAGTTGAATTATGTCGCTAAGGCCAACACAAACTTATTGACCTTAAGTTTCTTGGTAAGGGTGCAGAGCATACCAAAGCAGCTCCAAAAACAGGCCTCGTACTCGGGCATTGTATGACCACCTTGTCACAAGGTGTCGAACTCGTTGAGTTGATGCTCAATGAATTCCTCAGAAAGATACCTCTCCTAGAACCATTCCACAAACAGTTCCCATGACATGTTGTCGATGTCCATGTTCAAATGTGGCAGGAGCGTCTTCCACCATAGAAGAGTGTTCCCCTTCAGTTGAAATACCACCATGCAGACCTTCATGTTGGAGGTCGTAATCGCGAAGCATGAAGCACAACGCCTTGATCTGCAGTCATGCCTTGACGACATAGCCGTCTGCAAAACTCGTGGACTCGAGAACTCAACTCTTTCGAGTTCTCGCTGGATGCTAATGGTACTAGCTAGGGCGCGTTTTGGACCCTCAGGGGTACAGGTGCCCTAGCCTCATCTCAGTACCGATGGTGAATCAAGGCCCTTGACATTATCGGGAAGGGCCTTGTCACACCATCATCATCTCTTACTACAAGCAAATCTAGGCCAAGGACTTGTTCCTCCCCTTGGGGGTTCGACTTTGAGGGCGCGGGAACTTCTAGAGGCATCACACCTCCTTCCATGGAACCTCATTTCGAACCTCTGAGGCGTCCTCCAAATGCGATCACCACATGGACACGTTGAGGTTTTTAATTAATGAAACGATTAATACTCACGTGTTTACTGCAGTGGAAATCCTGGTGATCCACAATCGTAGGGTTGAACTCTGATACCATATTTAATGACCCCAATTGTTACGACTACATGCGAAGTAGAAAGTGCAATTTTTTGTTTTGTTTTTATGAAAGAAGGCGATGACGACAACAGTTGAACCACCCAACTTGACGATGAACACACGGACACAGATCAAGCAACAGAAAACAACTACTCAATGCACTAGCACAACGAGCATCTAGGCGAACCATGCATAAATCAAAGGATAGAAATGACTACCCACCCGACACACACACGACAATGCCTATAAGCTAAGGGACAACTTCCACAATTCCAACACAACGGTTTCGTCGGCCAATAACTGGAACCTCTATGGCACGCAACCAAATGCATGAAGGAATTAAAACCCAAGCGCCCTCAACAACTATAACGAACAAACACCCTCAACGGGAAGCATAGACTCTGAACAAGTTATCATACACCTCTACCCACTAAGGTGTCAAAGGATCCCCTCATCAGGAATCATGTCATCACCAGGTGGTAGGCGTGACAACGACCATGGCGCAACAACATGATTGGATGCCTAACACCAGCTACAACCAATGCACCAGGAGACCAAGTTAATTGACAAGAAGACTATACCCACGCTCATAAGAAACAAGTTGACGAGACGCAAGGTGAAATCCTTCAAATTGAATTGGGCAACTATCCGATGGACTTTAGGGTTCCTACAAGCCAACCTGAGTGGTGGAACAACTAAGACCAACCACCCAAAACAATTCTCCTTAAGGCATACGGTTACGTCGTTACATCAACAGTGGTCCGAACATGATGTAATTTACACTATTGTTCCACAAGGCACCTTCATGTACCTGAAAAAATTCTATATATAAGTAAAGCATTCATTGTTACCTATGGTGTTAGTACTTAATAAAAATTATATATCTCATTTAAAATAACTATACATCCTTTAAAAATAACTAAGATGAAATTCCTTAATCCACCAATTAAATATGTTACATCAATTTCCATTACACATTACCTTCCCTTCCTAAGAAAAAGAGTTTCTTTTATAATAAAAAGGGATTTTATCCATATTTAAATTCCTAAGCTTTTAATCCATGCTAGAACTATTAAAGGATTCCATGTTGGGAGCGGTGTAAAGAAGGATGCTTAATTTAAAAATATTATAACCTTCTACCTATTGAAGTTCATATGATCCCTTCGCAAAGTTGAAACATACCATGCATCCACGCATCCACAACTCCTTGAAACATAAATATCATTGCTATCTAACTGGGTTATTTATACTTTCATTGCCCATACAATAAGAGTTAAATGAAATCGACAGTGATGGCATACCATAAGGACATTTAACATTGAAAGTAAGACTGACCATTAATCAGGTATGAAATGAGTAACATTGATGATAATTTTAGAATAAAAACAGTCGAAAACATGACAACGTTGGGTGAGCTGGGCGAATCATGGTTCAACAATGAATTTAAAATATTAAATCACTGCCATCTGAAATTGGCGCTATCTATCAAAATATGGGTGGGAATGCAGTCAACACAATGGAATCAACATTGTCTGTCACAACTCCCCACTGCCATTCGCCCACCAAAAACGCTGACTTTCACCTGCAAAACGCGACCATCACACCTGTAGAAACGCAATGTTCGCTCAGACAAATGCATCTTGTTCACAAGTGGAACGCAACCACTACGTGGAAATACACAGTCCGATTTCATGTCTGGTTTCAAATTAATACCGCAAGTAAATTGCACTCACGAATGGGTAAGGTAATGTGAGTGTGGGGTTACCAAATCAGGTAAGGTCACAGTCACAGTTATAAATTTAAAAATAAGCATTGGAACTTGTAATCAAGGCAAGTAATGGTCAATTAAATTCACGGTTAGTGGAAAAGGTGAAACCGTCAGGGTATCCCCAAGGAGATCGTTGTGTCAAAAATAAATACCACAACAATGTATATCGTTGGGCATTGTTTTTTTTTGAAGGAAATTACAGTAACACAAATAAGGAATAATCGTTGTTTAGGCATTTAAAGAATAACGATCATGCTTCATAAAGGAACAATGACAGAAGGTGGATTTGAAATCACCTCATTTGAGATCCAGAATCTAGTCCTATCATCTACAGGGGAATAAATATAACTCTGTGTGTACATTAAGAAATGACATTAACTCCATTACAACACTATATCCCTGTGCATAGAATAAAGAAGTAACAACAACTATACCGCTGGGCAGAAAAATACACCTATCCATCGCTATGACTGTCTTTTAACCAGAGATGACCATAACACTAATTTAAATAAATAACAACATCAATTACAGTAGAAAACGCTTTCAAGGTATCATAAAATATTGATCTTTAACCATAATAATGGTGCTAAGTTAAGTCAACGTCAAGGAAACATATATGGCGGAGAAAGAATGCAGGTCAGACGCATGAAAAACGTAGAGAAATTCACCTTCGAATACATCGAAATGCAGAGGGAAAAGAACACATACCAGAAGTAGGAAAACGCATGCATAAAGTACAATTCATAACGGAAAGAAAATTTGCAGTCAATGCATTAAATTGTACAACGAAAATTCGCTAGTTTGTAAGGATAAAATTTTAGAGTAAAGGATAAGTAAGTCATCCATCAAGACGTAGGTAAGGCACAAAATTAAAATTTTTGGGGATAGGAATGATAACAATGGTATAATTACTCAACACAAGAAGGTGCAAGGACCATCAATCATCCAAGAACAATCAATAGGGGTAGACAACTGGGAAACACATCCTTCACTCCTCATCCATGCACAGAAAAACAGGGCATTAGAATCTATAGGTCGCTATGCACCGAAGTGACGACCGTCGATTCGGCTCCTGGCCTACTGCTCAGGCGTGGAATGACGAACTAGGGATGAGGACGAAAAGCACAATTCTTCACAACAATCCACAAAACCAAAGGACAATCACAACATGCAGGGACCGAATGCCAAGGGAAACAGGTCAAGCAACGAGCTTAAGACTATGGGGAAATTTTAGGTTCTCAATAAAATGCTAAGTTAACACCTTCTTTACACAGTCAAGTACAGAAATGAAAGAATAAGGTAAATAATAATCTACCATGCAGATTAAAAGTAAGCGTATCATAGCCCATGTCGTCCGCTCTGATTCGTTGTCTTATGTGCTCCATGCAACTCCCGCTTGTTGACCGAAGATACTTCACCGGTACCTACCAGCCAACGCTAGGGGTACTCTTCTTCCCCCTTATCCCCTCGAGCTGCAAAGGGGCCACGCACACTGAACCAGAGATCAGCTAGCTCCCATCTCACCTCGCAAGGCCGAGCTACCACTCCTCACCGAGCTGGGTGTCCCAACTCCCACAAGCTAAGTCAATCAAGTCTAAAATTTTGCAGCGTAACGTTACACATAACAAAGAAGATCCATCATCCTCCTCCCTCCTTTATATAGAGTTTCTAAGTCATTTTCTTTCCCAAAATCTCATTTAATTTATTGTTGAATAATTTAATTCATAAAAATCCTCCCCATACATGTGTCACCCATCCTCTTCATTGCACCATAATTTAATTTTATTAATTAATTAATTACTCCTATTTTCCTCACCCACCTAAAAGCATTCCTAAAACCACTCCTATGTGTCCCCATATTCCCTTACACATTTTAATGACTTACCCCCTTACTAATTCACTAGTTGAGTTCAATTTAGAAAGTTCTTAAATGCAAAATACCGTACTAAGTTAGTCTTTTTTATTTTTCCTTAGGTTTCCCTTTCTCTTTATGTTTCCTGCTTTTTCCTAGTTTCCTAATTCTTTTAAATTTCCCTCTTTCCCTTTTCATTTAAAACTTAAATTGGCAAGTGTAGAAAATTACCCTTTTGCCCCTTTTTCTTTTTAATTAATAAATTTTTAATTAGCATATGTAAGAAAACAATTATTTCCCCTTTTCCCCCTTTTTAAATTTTATCCCCCAAAAGATTTTTGTGAATTAATTGAATCGCTTACCCCCTTCTCGTCACATGATTAATGATGATTATTATTATAGTTTATATATATATATATATATATATATCACAGGTATCACTTACCTAGATTTTAATTTTTCGAGGTTGGGCGACATTTTATTAGGGAAATTGTTTTAAATCTTTCTTATCACATTATATGTTTTAAGGCCATATAGTTTTATTCATTTATTATTTAACAATGCAAAGCGCCCTTTAGGATGCACTAGAAGCTCCAAGGGTGTCACTCGTCTCATTTTGTTTCCCTTGCACGACTTTCCCTTCAGGACGCACTACATGCTCCAAGGGTGCCACTCGCCTCTTGAATGACTTGGTAGACATAAAAAAACCCTGGAGTCAATACTCCGCCAGGTGATCCTGTGGGAGACTAAGGGCCTCTAATGAATAAGGCCCCTGCCTTATTCCGCACCCCTTAGAATCATCGTGAGTGACTGTCGCAGTCTGCCCTCGCGACATTGTGGGTCTTCTCGAACTAGGTAATCATTAACATACATTTCGAGCCACAACGAGAGTGCTAGTAGGTTGTGGCAGGGTTGTTGTCTGCACCTCTCCCTCAACATCTATAGTAGTCATGCGTGACCCCTCTACTCCACATGTGAGTCTGGTCAACAAGCTATCATCAACCTGCATCATCAACGAATCATGTCAGAATAAAATCCATAATCATAACATCTAATCATATGCACCTATGTCATATATAGAACAATCAAACCCCAATAGTCCACTCCCTGACTCGATCCGGAGTCCAAGGGTTTCATCGATGCCTCAACATCCTCAGGGTCCAAATCCTGCACACTTAGGAGAACTGAATCAATAGCACTTGTCCAAGTCAATACAAAAAAATAACATATAATCACATACATAGTGCCTCATAATAATAATCAACAGTAAATGGTATAATAATCCGGATCACTTGCAAGAAAGTGTCCTCAAGGATAAGATTTCTCAGTGCACACAAGAGCGGGATGTTACACATCTCCAAAATCGTGTGGAATGTTATTCGAATAAACGCATATATAATACGACTTGTCAGTATTCACATGTAGATCAAAAATAAAGGAGTAAATGGAATTGAAGGTCCATTCTACACATGCACCAGATGCATCCACCGCAGGAATGCCTTATTTGGAAGTGAGCGACGACATATCTCCTCAAAATATCATAAAGTTGCATGCTCCATTGTTTGTAGAGATGATGGAAGCATTGTAAACGATAAAGTAAGTTCATCGAAGATGCTGAAAGATGCACGAGATCTTGCAAATTTCACATACGAGGACAAAACCCTATGGGGAAAAGAGGCAATTCCCACTTCCAGTATTAGTTCTTAATCATATCAATTGACCAGATACCAATATATTGAAGGCCAAAATAAAACTTGTCTATTGCAGGTTGGCATTATCTATGGCTGTGTTGTGGAGGATGTATTGACAGGATTTGTTATACAATGTAGAGGATGGAAATCTATTTATTATACAATGCAGAGGTGGGCTGTCAGCCTCCTCAAATTGTGCATGAGTAAGTTTTGCCCGTATTCCCATTCGCCTATGCATTTGTATCCATAGAATAATTAAATGAATCGACTATTAACATATTTGAGCGCATTCTGGATGATGGCAGGTGAATATTAAACGTTTGTGACGATTCAGACATCACAAACGAATGGTGCCCCAACATGAAACGTGTGCACAATGCTTCTTAATGATATAAACATGGTTTGTATAGATATTAATCCTCCTTAATCATTTAAACGTGGCAATTATATATCCTTACAGTAATTTTATAATGTGACTAGGTAAATGTAAAAAAGTAAACATGTTAACGGACGCCTTCATAAATGCAAGGAAGTTATGAACAATAAATCTGACCAATTGATTTTGGAGGACGACTAAGAATATGCCAGCATCTTCAATGCGTAGCCATCATAATAGAATTTAAAGTTAAAAGATCATTAATTGTGTCCATTACTAATAGGTGTACGCCTTTCAACGTAAATATAAGTATATTTTTGTTGTAATTACAAAATATATTTCTAAATTAGAAATATAACTTATAAATTTTCAAAATATTATTCAAATTTAATAATCTTAAATATATATATATATATATATATATATATATATATATATTTAATAATTTTAAATTTTTTTAAAGATATTAAAAAAATTAAATGGTGCATACTTTAGTATAACTCAAAATAATAGAAAATGCACATCATGTGTATATTTTAAAATAATTATATAGAATATTTAGTCATGTTATTAATTTGCTTAATATTTTACCCATTCTCTAATGAATTTGGTCATGTGTATATATATTAAATTAATTATAAGTTATTTATCATGTTATTAAGGTGTGTTGATATCCTTCAACTTGTATTCTTTTTCATGCATTTTAGTTTGTTTTATAATCGGTAATAATCAATATTTGAATAATATTTGTGTATCGTGCATTTTGGTTTGTTTTGTAATTGGTAATAATTTATATTTGAATAATATTTGCTTTTTGTCATGTATGAAAATTTAAAAATTATTATTTTTATTTTTTTAATAAATAATATTTAAAATATTTTTTTTTTAACTTTTCTTATAAACCAAAACGAAAAATATTTTTATAACATTGTTAAAACTCTAAAAATATACAATTTAATTTGTGGGGTTAAAATCAACACTAAAACAATGAATATATATTCTAAATAGATTAATCTATACTTTTGAAATGTTAACAATAAAAAAATAAAAGACAATAAAATATACAATCAAAACAAATAACTATCATTATAGCAAGATATACAATCAAAGCAAAGAACTACCATTATTTGTTATAGATGCAAACAAGAATGGAGTTTTCATCATTTTTCTTAATGAAACAATATGGACCTTGGTGAAAAATCTCTTGTTTTATTAGTGTCAACACATAAATGTTAATAATGTGATTTAATCTAATACTCAGATCATACCTTCTTGTGATGGTAAATATAAATATAGTAATCACACAATTAGCTTTCCACGAGATAATAATTAGATTGCTAAAAACCTTCCCCATCGCATTGAAGATTTAGATATTATAATAGTCGAGAGTGAAGGACCTAATCTAAATACTATAAGTATATTGATAATATATCATGTGTAATGGATGCATTTTATTATACAATTCAAATGGACAACTATTACCAAGATGTTGAAATTGACCTAGACGCAATTGTAGCTCTTCCAAATCGACCAATATATTTGTTTGATAGATTGCATTATATCAAATCTGACATAGATGAATTAAAATGAAACAATGTATACATTGAATGATTTCAAATATAGATCAATTGCATTTTGATTATTCCTCCTTTACAATTAGATTAGCAAATGCACAATGAGAATTGGAAATATGAACTTTTATTCAAAATGCAGATTCTTTCTCTGATCTACAAATGGAATGGATAGAAATTGGGTTGTCACCAACAAATAAACATGGCCTCATAGAAATTGGGTAATTTGAGAGGGGGGTTTTCCCATGAGGTTTTCCCTCTTTCCTCGTTTATTTCAGTATATCTTTTGTATTTGGGTACCTAACATGGCCTCATTGCTAGGACCCATTCTTTATTTTTACCATAGTGATGTTCAGGGGAGGTGTTGGAGTTACTTCACACACACCTAGGATTTATTTTTCCTTGTTTATTAGTCATTATTCAGTCTCCTCTATTTTAGGAAGAATATTCCTCTAGGAGAATATTCCCTTCAGTTTTCACTTCAGTTTGACTAGTTGAGTGGAGTCTAGATTTTGCATTGGTTTTGTCACCATGCAACATTGGTTTCATCACCAACTAATGCACATTATCCTTGGTATCATCACCAGACTAGCGCATTAACCAAAATTCCTTGATCTCCTCCTCACTTCACTTTGTTTTAGTCATTTAACTGAAGACTGATAGACTAGTTAACTTAGACTAGGTTGAAGTTCACTCCCCTAACTACCTGAGAGACTAGACTAGGTGGAAATTCACTCCCGTAACTACTGGTGTGTGTCCAGGTCACTCTAGACCACCACTATGGAACATTAGTTACTCATGTATCCTATATCTATTGTAAATTATTTCACTCTTTGAGTGTGGAATACGGTTAATGAGAATTCTTCCATTATTTCTCTCTTGTTTATTCTTTCTCAATTTCTCTCTGCAAATGTGTGTGGTATTTTCTAGCTAGATCTATTATGTGCAGGTTCAACACATTTACAAAAACCAATGGCAGTATAAATATTCTAACAAGCTGTATCCATTTTCAAGAAGCAATATTGGTCTAAATGAATGGTTTTCTCGTGAATGAAGATGTCTATAAAGCAAGATACGGAGCTCATTTTTAGGGTCAACACTTTGGGGAATTCAAGAGTTTCTTATAACCAGAGTTGTTTGATGACAATCCTCATGCACAATTATATAATTAAGTCTTCAAGATTCATGAGATTCATCCCCTACGTTATGTTTCAGTCTATCATTCCTCTTTTTGTGCATGTGCTCTTGTAAAATCCACCCCACTCATTTGAGCTTCTTGTATAAGATCCTTATTCATAAAATCTCAAGCAACAAGTCATATGACATGTTCAATGTTATTGTGTGTTGTAT
Organism: Picea engelmannii; assembly: GCA_009831015.1. Taxonomy (NCBI): domain Eukaryota; kingdom Viridiplantae; phylum Streptophyta; class Pinopsida; order Pinales; family Pinaceae; genus Picea; species Picea engelmannii. The sequence goes on along the minus strand of ML778386.1, from coordinate 164,287 downwards.
TCTTATGATATTGAAGTGATTTCCTCTCAACAAATGAAAACTTCTTGTCATTTCTTCATATGTTTAATGATATGCAGAGGGTACCTCCATGGATTTTAATATGTTTAACTATTTGATGGATGTTTTAATGATTTTTTATATGTGTTAGAACTGATGAATTCTTAATTGTTCAACATGTTATTCTATTGCAATAAGATATAAGATCCATTCTCTGCAATTGCTTATACTCTTATCATGTATTTCTTATATTTCACCATTTCCCACTCTTAAAACTAAATTTTTTGAAACACTTGTGGACAAATGCCTCCTGGAGATAATTTTTTTTAATATATAGACTAATATATTTTTAGGGCCGAGAGTATTATTAGAGAGAGAGAGAGAGAGAGAAACTTACCCAATTTTGCATAATTTTCTTTAAGTGAAAGCATGGCTTTAAGGCTCACCATGAGTCTTATCCCTTGGGGTGACTCGACATCATTCCGTTCACATCCTGGAACATCTTGAGGGATAAAAAATACGATTACTTAGTCATATTTTTCTTATTCCCTACTCAATCATGATGTTACGACTGGTAGGGTAAAGCAATTTTCCATTTTCATCAAACATATGCGTGCGGTATCTTTATTCTAAGAATAGCTTGAGAAATTTTGCAACTACTCGAATATATTGAACATTTGAACTCGGCCCTAAACCTTGATCCTGCAAAATTCAAGGAACAATTATTCAACTACACCTTCTTACATAACATAAATCCAATGAGACAAATGAATTACCAATAAAATATATATGTACTGCAATCGACATGAGAGAACTTGAAGGACTTCCAACAATATGGAATGAGATGTAATCTAAATAATTGTCGATTTGATATTATAATTCATTTTTTTCCTGCATTTGAGCTAAAACCGTCATCTTGGAAAGCATAGAAAAATCTAAACTCATAAATAATTTCAAATAACTTTTATAACTTAATGGTCTGCTTCATCATATAAAGAAGCACTGATGAATTTAATTGAGCGAAGCACCAAACGTTGACCTTTGTTATTGCATCTACAAAGCAAAACCTCCGCAAAATCTAAATGCAGATGTTTTCATTTTAATTTTGCAAATTAAATTTTCTCATGGCGTGTTATTACTTACACACTACAACAATGTGTCTCTAAATATATAGTGCACCGGCTGAAGAAAGTTAGAAAAATAACATGTGTTTACTATCAATTCATTTAAATTTATTACTAAAATAAATCGATGTGTTATATGAACACACTGCACCAGTGTGCTACTCACTGTATAGTGCACCAAATATGTAAGTTTCGAAAAATAATAAAAACACATGTATTTATCATCATTGCGTCAATATATACAATTAAATAATGAGTGGGAATTTCAGTTTTGGTGTTTATAAAGGAAAACCCTATTCTGTCTTTATTTCTTCGCAAAAATTTAGAAGGGATATTTGTGCAACATAGATTTATCAGTAAAGACTTCGGAGTGGGTGTATTTTTTTTGAAGAGCCAAATTCAAGATGGATTACTGTAGATCACGTAGAAATCTGTAGAGAAGAAATTTTAGGTATCTGATTTCATTCTATTAATCATATTAATCATTCCCCTATTTGATTCAAACAATTTTTAGTGCATTCTGAAACAAAAAAAAAGGGTTTAGTAGTTACCTTTAGTATTGGAAGCCCTTAATTCCTCACTGTTTTTTCTCTCTTTCTATATTTCACAAAGAGATTTCTTTTAAGAAATTTGTTTTTATAGGGTTTTTTTGTTTATATATGGGTGTTTCCTATATGTTGCAATGAAACCACTCATTGCATTGTATCCCAAATCATCTTGTCATTGTAGGTTTTAAAAAAAATGCCCACTCCATTAATGGTGTGCTCTATTTTGTGCATGGGTGTTTTGTTTTTTACATTGAACACCATTGAGATTAAAATGGAAATAATACTATTTTTTATATGGAAACCATCATGTCTTAAATTTTTTCACAAGTCGATGGTGTGTAATAAAAAACAATTAGGAGGTCGTGCTTTTCTTAATTCATAAAGAGTTGATCAAATAGAAAAAGTGTAAAACATTTTCAATTTCGCAATGGAACTATTATACTATATCGGTGCATATATATATAGAGAGAAACCATTCAACATAGAAGACAAGATGACGAGGAATAAAGGGGTTGATCCCAAACTTTGTGATTATTTATGTTTTCAAACTTTCTTAAGATTTCATGTTTGTCGTGGTCTTTATATTTAAATAATTAATTTACATTTTTTCATGGATATCTTCTAAGAGGTGCTAACATTCAAAGCGGAGCCAATCCATGAATTGATAAACATTGGGTTAAGTATGTTAATGTTTATGCCATTATTATAGTTCTTTACATTTCAATAGATAACAACAACATAAAGAAAAGATCACTGAGAAATACACAATCACAAGAGACACAATATTTATCCTGGGAAGCCCTCTAAAGGAAGAAAACCCAACAAAACTTCCTTATTATAGATAGCCAATACAATGCCAAGAGATAACTCAAGCTAATACAGAATATCCTCTCCAAAAGATGCCCCACTCTCTCTCTTTCTTCTCCAACTGCAATTCTGAAACTTGTCTCTCAAATGAGCAAGTGAGTTGTGTGTCTAAGTGAGGCGTTGGCCTCTTTATTTATACAAGACTGGCACATGTGAAGTGTCTCTTCACTAGTAGGTCCGACTTCTCAAATTGGGTGGTTATAACCACCTTTAATATATTCTGGGGCCTCTTTAATATCTGTTGGGTCCGACTTCTTATTCTGCCTATTATAATTATCATTTGACCAATCTGCAAAAGGGGATTTGGTCCTATTACAATGGCCAACATGATCAATCCACAATGGGGATCGATCCAATGAATAATATATCAGATAATAATAAGAATGCACTTTGCAGTTACATAATTTCAACACTCCCCCTTAACAAGAAGGGTATTATTCAACAACGTCAGGTGAGAGAGAGCTCTGCATCATCAGTGGCATCAGAAGGGCGGCATCATTAATATCATATTGGAGCACTGACTGGCATATCTATAAATCATCAGAAGTTTTCTTCATTGGCAGACATCGTCATTCTCAAAGGAATGCAATCATCATCTGCATCAATATGGATTAGTATAAATCTAATGCATCATCATCATCACAGCACAAGGCTGGCTCATCATCATCATACTAGAATGAATTTACGTCAAAACTATCAAGCCGGAAGCACAGTTCTAGTCTCGTCTCATAGACTTGGTTTACGTCACAGCAATAAAGCTGGAAGCAAGATACTCATCCTTGTTTACGTCACAACCATAAGGTCGGAAGCAGGATGCTAGACTAGATTTACGTCACAACTATCCAGCCAGAAGCATAGTGCTAGACTCATCTCATCATCTTGCTTTACGTCACAACCATAAGGTCAGAAGCAAGGTATACGTCCTGCTTTACGTCACAACCATCAGGTTGGAAGCAGGATACTAGACTGACTTTACGTCACAACTATCTAGCCAGAATCTCAATACTAGTCTCATCACATATTCTTTCTTTACGTCACAACCATAAGGTCGGAAGCAAGGAACACGTCCTACTTTATGTCACAACCATCAGGTCAGATGTAGGGTACTAGACTTTCTTTACGTCGCAGTTGTACAGCCAGAATCATAGTACTAGTCATATCACATCCTCTTGCTTTACGCCACAACCATAGGGTCGGAAGCAAGGTATATGTCCTGCTTTATGTCACAACCATAAGGTCAGAAGCAGGGAATATCTCATCACAGCAAATACTCCCCCTTTCGAGGAAGGTCCTTTCAGACTATGCCAAGCTTATCTCAGAAGTACTCAAACTTTACATGAGATAGGGGCTTGGTCAACACATCAACAACCTATTCATCTGTGCTAATGTACTGAATATTTATGGCTCCTCTCTGCACCATGTCACGGATGTAATGATATCGGATCTCTATGTGCTTCGACTTATCATGAAATACAGTATTCTCTGTCATCTTTATGCAGCTTTGGTTGTCACATAGGATCAATGTGGCTTCCATCTCTAGGTCAAATAGACCAGTCAGCAACTTTCGAAGCCATATAGCTTCACATCTAGAAGAACATGAAGGAAGGTATTCTTCTTCCACTCTGATGAGAACAATGTCGGATTTCTTTCTACTTTGCCACAAGATCATGGTTGATCCCAAATTGAAATAGCATCCAGAAGTGCTTTTCCTATCAACAACGCTTCTTGCCCAATCTTAATCAATGCATCCACTCAATGTGAAAGCATGATCTCCATCATAACTGAGACCACAATCTAATGTACCCTTAAGGTACCTCATCACATGTTTTGCAGCCACAAGGTGAACATGTCTGGGTTCTACCAGAAACTGACTCAAGGTGTTCACGGAAAAAGAAATGTCTAGTCTGGTGTTCGTCAGGTACATCAGTGATCTAATAAACTATCTGTACAGTGTGGCATCAATCAACTCTGACAAAGTGTCGACCAACAACTTCAGCTTTGATTCCATGGGTGTATTCATGGAATTTCACTCCCGCATGCTAAATCTCTTCAGGATTTCGACTGTATACTTCCCTTGGTTAAGGAAGATCCTCTCAGGACTCTACCATACCTCAAGACCTAAAAAATAATGCATTAGGCCAAGGTATTTCATTTCAAATTTTGAGGCAAGTCTCTTCTTACATTCGGTGATGAGCTTTTATTCTCTAGTTAAGAATAAGTCATCCACATATAGCAATAATATTACTGGCTCATCGTTCATAACCTTGAAGTAGAGTTTAGAATCTGCTTTACTCTTGGTAAAGCCTAAGCTCCTCAAGAAACTGTCTATACGGCCATACCAAGATTTGGGAGCTTGCTTCAATCCGTATAAGGATTTCTTCAATTTACAGACATGAGACTTCCTATCTTCAACTTCAAATCCTTAAGGTTGCTCTATAGACACTTCCTCTTCAATGACACCATTTAGAAAGGTTGTCTTTACATCCATATGGTGTAACTTCCACTTCATCTTAGCTACAAGGGATATGCTGTCTCTGATTGAAGTGTATCTGGATACAGGAGCGAATGTCTCTTCATAGTCAATGCCTTCTTTCTGAGAAAATCCCCAAGTGATGAATCTTGCTTTATATTTTTCAATACTTCCATCAGCAACATGCTTTATTTTGAAGAGCCATTTGGAGGATACCACATCTTTAGTCTTCGGTCTGGGAACTATTTCCCATACATCATTCTTGATTATGGATTGGTATTCCTTTGTCATGGCATCTACCCATTCAATCATCTGAAAGGCTTCTTCAAAGTTGGTAGGCTCCTTCTCTAGGAGGTCACACATCAAAGCCGTATAACTGGAAAATGGCATTGGTCTTTTCACCTGTCTCGTGGTTCCTTGGGGAACACCATACTTCTCCCCATATTAAATAAGCTCTCTGGCCCAAGCTAGCTTTCTTTTATGGAGGATTTTCATCTGAGGTGGTTCTTGAAATTCCACTATATCATGATCTTATGGAATTTCCTCATCAGGGGAAATTACGTCTTCCCTCACTGGTTATGTGGCTCTGGGAACCTCCCTCTCTGTAGTTCTGGGGATTACGAGTTCCTCTTCATATACTTCTTCAAGATGGCATCTTCTTGATTTCTTGAATGATGCATCTTCAACAAAGGTCACATCCCTACTGATCTCAATGTGGCGGTGACCTGGTATATAAATTCTTAAGGCCTTGGAGACCTCACAATATCCCACAAATATTCCCTTATTTCCTGAAGGTTCCAACTTGTTTCTCTTCTCTTTCGGTACATGAATAAATATTGGGCAGCCAAATATTTTGAGATGGCTTACCTCTAGCTTCTTTCTGGTGAACATCTCTTTCGAGGTCTTGAACCCAAGTGCACTATGGGATAATCGGTTTTGAAAATAAATAGCCATCATTGCTGCTTCTGGACATAATCAGATAGGAAGATCTTGATCATGGATCATAGTCTTCACAACTTCCATTATCGTTCTATTCTTTCGTTCATATACACCATTTTTGGGGGGATTGTAGGGAGTAGTGAGTTCCCTCTTGATCCCAACATCTCTGCATAAGTTCATGAACTCTTTTGAGGTGTATTCCCCTCCATTATCTGACCTGAGTATCTTAATATTTCTTTCAGAAAGATTCTCTATCAAGGCTTTGAATTCCTTGAACTTGTTGAACACTTCATCTTTAGATTTCAAGAGATACACCCAAGTCTTACGAGAATAATCATCAATGAATGATACATAGTATACATACCTGCTAATGGAGGCCGAAGGCATTGGTACACACACATCTGAATGAATGAGTTCTAGGACTCCTTCTGCTTTGTTGTATCTCTTCGGAAAAGGGTTCTTGATGTTCTTCCCTTGTGCGCATCCATTGCCTACGTCTTCATGGTCGACCTTAAGTTTTGGTAAACATGTGACCGCTTTGCATATGTATGGTAGTTCCTTATAGTTGATGTGAGCTAATATTTTATGCCAAAGTTCACATGATTTTTCAATGGTGTGGGCCATGGCAGTTTCTGAGTGACCCTTTAGTCTATACAAACCATTTTCTTCACTTCCAATGATGATTGCTTCATTTATGGTTTCTCCTTTAGCCCACATAAGAACTTCTCCATCTATCAAGGAAACTCTGTAGCCTTTCTTTTCTAAAGCTGAAATGGAGACTAGGTTCTTTTTCAAACCTGGTACATATAGTACATCCTTCATTTTTAATGAATTCCCTGAATTCAGTTTGTAGTTTGATTCTCCCACTCCCTTGATGGGATATTGGTAATTATCTCCAAGTGTCACTTTCTGAGAAAAAATATTTTCTAAAACACAAGAGATAATGTTTTTCTGACCTATCATGTGCTTCGAGGCACCACTATCACTGAGCCATGTGTCCTCTCCATGTGTTACCGATCCTGAGAGGGCCGATATTAAGACATAGTCTTTGATCTGTTCTCTTATCATCTTTGCAGGTGGCTCTTCATCTTCGACTGCATGGGCATGGTGCCTATTATGTTTCCTCTTGTATTCTTCTCATCTGGCTAGACAAAATTTCACAATGTGTCCCATCTTGTCACAATTATGATAGCATTGTACATATGAATAGTCTCTTTCCCTTTGTTGTCCTCTCTTATGAAATCTCCTTGGATGATATTCTTTATTATTGAATTTGTTTGGTGGTTGAGGCTCTTTACGAGTCTCCTTGTGGAAGTAGGGTTTCTTCCTTCCTCTTTTGGTGTGACTAGCTAGGGCTTGATCATCATCTCTTGCTAGTAGTGCTTCACGGTTAGCTACTCTTGTTTCTTCTTGGATGCATTCTTCCCATAGACTATCAAACTTTAGTTTCTTCGTTCTGGCACATATCGTTTGGATGAATGCATCCCAAGGTATTGTGAGACCATTTAGGGCTGTCATTATGAGCTCGTCTTCATCTATGGTGTCTCCAATCGCTTCTAATTGTTGTTTGAATTATGAAATTCTAGAGAAATATTCTTGGATCGTTTCTCCTTTCTGCATCCACGTATTCTTTAGTTGAGTTCTTAGATTCATCTTCTGGTTTATTTTCTTTCCTTCATAGAGTCTTCTTAGGGCATCAAACATTTCTTTCAGAGTGTTCTTTGATTGAATTTGCAATGATTCTTTGGGCCCTAACTGTGTTCTTTTGATGCTTTGCTTTCTCTGCGGCATCTTCGGGTTCCGACACTTCTTCTTTGATGAATCTTGTTAGGTAATTCTCTGCAAGGATCAAGTCGATCCTATACTTCCAGGCACAGAAGTTTTCCATGCCTTCCAGTTTGTTAGCAAGCTTCGTGCTTGCAGACATCTTTTACCTGGAGGTAGGAAAATGACCAAAAAATGAAAGTGCTCAAAATCAAATTTTGAACTTACCAGGAGATGCGCTTGGTTGAGGTGAGTAGCCTGGCGTGCTTGGATCTGTGAAAATCCAACTTTTACCCTTCCAAACTTGATCTGTGGATTTCTGGACTACTGCTTCTGGTTTTCTGGTACCTCTGGTGCTCTGGTAGTTCTGGTTCACTGGTTTTTTGGTACTTCTGGTACTTTTGTGAAACTAGGGTTTCACTTTCCAGGAGATCCACCCACTAAAAAGGTGCGCTGATGATGCCAAATTAATCCTTGAGGGAGGGTGCACTTTTCTAGATGGTTTTGGGGCTGAAAAGATTCACCATAAAAAATCCCTAATTTGCATGTATGACAACAGTGACGTTTTTCTCTTGCGAAAGATTCTCTCTTCATCTTGGATCTGATACCATGTTAATGTTTATGCCATTATTATCGTTCTTTTCATTTCAATAGATAACAACAACATAAAGACAAGATCACTAAGAAATATACAATCACAAGAGACACAACATTTATCCTGGGAAACCCTCTAGGGGAAGAAAACCCAACAAAACTTCGTTATTATAGATAGCGAATACAATGCCAAGAGATAACTCAAGCTAATACAAAAGATCCTCGCCAAAATATTCGCCACTCTCTCTCTTTCTTCTCCAACTGCAATTCTGAAACTTGTCTCTCAAATGAGCAAGTGAGTTGTGTGTCTAAGTGAGGCGCTGGCCTCTTTATTTATACAAGACTGGCACGTGTGAAGTGTCTCTTCACTGGTAGGGCTGACTTCTCAAACTAGGTGGTTATAACCACCTTTAATATATTTTGGGGCCTCTTTATTATCTGTTGGGGTCGACTTCTTATTCTGCCTATTATAATTACCATTTGACCAATCCACAAAAGGGGATTTGCTCCTATTACAATAGCCGACATGATCAATCCACAATGGGGATTGATCCAATGAATAATATATCAAATAATAATAAGAATACACTTTGCATTTACATAATTTCAACAAAGTATGCGTTGTGAGTATGTGTTGAAGTATGAAAATTTAATTGAACAATTTGTAAGTAGATATGTTTTTCAAATTCCCTTGTTTTATAATTAATGAAACAACAAGAAAACTTTATATTGATTATATCGTATGTTCTTTGTATTTCCACATTAAGCATGTAAAAGAATGTGTATTGTTTATGAAAGACTTGGTGTAAGGTATACTTTTTTATTTACATAATTATGTATAGTCTACTATGTATATAAATGTAGATATAGTTATTATATTTTATTTCTATGTTTGTAGATGGAAGATGAAGGGGTGGAACAAAAAAATCAAGCCTATTAAGAAAACATTAGGTTAAAAAACCAAAGTACAATATCACTTAAAAATGATGAAGAAATGAGGCATGCATGTAGCTCGAATGATGACTACAGTTCAACTAATGAATGTTAATCAATATAATTAAACGTTGCTACAAGTTTTATGTTTTGGAATATTTGTCTTTGAAAATCAAGGATTTTGTTTAATGTACTTGAAATATTGCCCCAATTTCATGATGTAACACTCCCACGGCGGGGCATAAAAAATTCGCACTTCTTAAGAGAATTGATGTCCTCATTTAGGGATTCTACTTCATTCTGCTCTTCGAGGGCTTTCCATCCACAACCTCCATGCTACAAACCAAACTCAAAACTGGAAGATATCCTCTTCAAAGTCCTTTGGATTATTACATTCCCCTTATACTTGCATATGACCATGAGTTGTGACCAGACACCAAAACAACATGCGCCAAAACAACCACAACATGAATTCCCCCAGAATGGAAATTCTTTGAAGTTCACAATCCGACGTCGCGTATCCTTGAGGAATTCGACAGTCCTGATTCACTTCGGGACTTCGACATTCGAGAGTCTCAGATTCTCACAAAACCTTTCCTCCTGAAATACTTTGTACTAGGAGTTCTATATTAAGCACCATGCATCCATTGTAAATCGATGACTTAGTTTCATTTTGGGACTTCGGCATTCGAGAGATTTAGATGTTTCTGTAGCCTTTTTCTCCTGGAGTGTTTTCTTCTGGAATCAAGGATCATGCACCACGGAACCTTCCCGACCAACAATCATTGTTTTCTTCAGAACTTTGGTGTTCGGGAGTTTCTACCTCTCCACACCCACTTTCTCCCAAAATGCTTTCACCCGAAGTTAACAATCTATTGACATGTGTCTTGTGAAGAATGAAGCACAACGCCTTGATCTACAGTCGTGCCTCTACGACAAAACCATCTGCAAAACTTGTGGACTCGAGAACTCAACTCTCTCGAGTTCTTAGTGGATGCTAACGGTACTAGCTAGTGCGCGTTGTGGACCCTCAGGGGTACAGGTGCCCTGGCCTCATATCAATACCGATGGTGAATCAAGGCCCTTGACATTACCAGGAAGGGCCTTGTCACACCATCATCATCCCTTACTAGAATCGAATCTAGGCCAAGGACTTGTTCCTCCCCTTGGGGGTTCGACTCTGACGGCACGAGAACTTCTGGAGGTGTCGCACCTCCTTCCATGGAACCTCATTGCGAACCTCTGAGGCATCCTCCAAATGCGATCAACACATGGGCACGTTAAGGTTTTTAATTAATGAAATGGTTAATACTCACGTGTTTACTGCAGTGCAAATATTAGCGATCCACAGTTGTAGGGTTGAACCCGCTCTGATACCATATTTAATGATCCCAATCGTTACGACTACATGCGAGGCAGAAAGTGCATTTTTTTTTTATTTTTTTAGGAAAGAAGGCAATGACGACAAAAGTTGAACCACCCAACCTAACAATGAACACACGCACATAGATCAAGCAACAAACAACAACTACTCAACGCACTAGCACAACGAGCATCCAGACGAAACATGCGTAAATCAAAGGATATAAATGACTACCCGCCCGACACACACACGACAATGCCTATAGGCTAAGGGACAAATTCCACAATTCTAACACAACGGTTTCGTCGGCCAGTAACTGGAACCTCTATGGCGTGCAACCAAATGCATGAAGGCATTAAAGCCCAAGCACCCTCAACAACTATAACAAACAAATTCCCTCAATGGGAAGCACAGACTTTGACCAAGTTATCATACACCTCTACCCACTAAGGCATGTAAGGGTCCCCTCATCAGGAATCATGTCGTCGCCAGGTGGTAGGCATGACAACGATCGTGGCGCAACAACATGATTGGATGCCTAACGCTAGCTACAACCAATGCGCTAGGAGACCAAGTTAATTGACAAGAAGACTATACCCACGATCATAAGCAACAAGTTGATGAGACACAAGGTGAAATCCTTCAAATTGAATTGCACAACTATCCGACAGACTTCAGGGTTCCTACAAGCCAACCTGAGTGGTGGAATAGCTAAGACCAACCACCCAAAACAATTCGCCTTAAGGCATACGATTACGTCGTTGCATCAACAGTGGTCCGAACATGATGTAATTTACACTATTGTTCCACAAATCACCTTCATGTACCTGAAACAATTCTATATATAAGTAAAGCATTCATTTTTACCTATAGTGTTAGTACTTAATAAATATTATATATCTCATTTAAAATAACTATAAATCCTTTAAAAATAACTAAGGTGAAATTACTCAATCCACCAATTAAATACGTTACATCAATTTCCATTACACATTACCTTCCCTTCCTAAGAAAAAGAGTTTTTTTTATAATAAAAACGACTTTTATCCATATTTAAATTCCTAAGATTTTAATCCATGCTAGAACTATTAAAGGATTCCATGTTGGGAGTGGTGTAAAGAAGGATGCTTAATTTAAAAATATTATAACCTTCTACCTATTGAAATTCATATGATCCCTTCACAAAGTTGAAACATACCACGCATCCACAACTCCTTAAAACATAAATATCATTGCTATCTAACTGGGTTCTTTATACTTTCATTGCCCATACAATAAGAGTTAAATGAAATTGACAGTGATAGCATACCATAAGGACATTTAATGTTGAAAGTAAGACTGACCGTTAATCAGGTATGAAATGATAAACATTGATGATAATTTTTGAATAAAAACGGTCGAAAACATGACAACGTCTGGCGAGATGGGTGAATCATGGTTCAACAATGCATTTAAAATATTAAATCACTACCATCTGAAATTGGCACTATCTATCAAAATATGGGTGGGAACGCAGTCAACACAACAAAATCAACGTTGTCTGCCACAACTCCCCACTTCCATTCGCCCACCAAAAACACTGACTTTCACCTGCAAAACACGGCCATCACACCTGTAGAAACACAACGTTTGCTCAGACAAACACATCCTGTTCACAAGTGGAACGCAACCACTACGTGGAAATAGGTAGTCTGATTTCATGTCTGATTTCATGTCTGATTTCAAATTAATACTGCAAGGAAATTGCACTCACGAATAGGTAAGGTAATGTGAGTGTGGGGTTACCAAATCAGGTAAGGTCACAATCACATTTAGAAATTTATAAATAAGCATTGGAACTTGTGTTGTAGGAAAATCTCCCTGCAGACAGGTAGATTGCCTCAAAGAGCTAGACCCTAACTCTAAGACAGAAAGTGCTTAACGTGGACACTGACTTCCTTTCAAATCTATAAAAACTAATACATGAGAAGGAAGGAGAATGGAAGTACCTCTTTATCGACGTTTGTCCCTACACGCTCCGAGTTGAGATCCAAACTCTCACTCCTCGATGGGTCCTGTAGACAAACAAAGTACGACCGCTTCCTACTCTATTGATATTAGCTTGAAAAAAGATCTATCTATCAATGATAAGTTCATGTAAAATCAGACACAAACTAGAAAGAAACAGGCCAAGCATGTCATATTAATGAGAATAACGACAGTAGTACTTACAATCGTAGATGTGAATGCGACAGCTTCGTCAAGTCCCCTTTGTCCAACCTTTGCTCGAAAGATCCACAACTTGGATGATAGAAGCTTTGTTGATCACTCTCCTTTGACTGACTGTGTGTTTCCTATGAGATCATAGGTTTCATGCTAGAAATTCTTCCCCCTTTTCACCACCATAGAGCCTGCTTATATAGGTTAAGAGAAGCTTAACCTCTTGAGTTATCTTTAGAATAAGTTGAGGGATCCACTCATTAGATCAGGGATCTCCTGATGGAACCAAGAATTTGAATGCAACTGCCTTCTAAACTTGAGATATCCTCCCCTTATTCTCCTCAATGGGCCAACCACTGCCTCAAATTAGATAGCGCTCCCTCAAAAGGGGCATCAGGGCGCTATAACGCTCCCTAGGAGGCTCAAGGGGAGCGCCAGTGCTCTAAGGATGGGCATCTCTCTCTCAAATAAGTGGTTTTCTGTTATAAATCTCCCAAGTAGCTTGTGGGGGAGCGCCAGTGCTCCTAAGGATGCCATAGGGGAGCGCTCTTCCTTAAAACCTTGTTTTAAGGGCTCCTTTTAGGTGATAAGAGTTCCTTGACTTCAGTTAACCATTTCCCCTCCTCAAAATCAAGTGTATGAGATGTTTTAAGTGAATCCTCAGTGTCGTTATTATGGCAGTATGCTTAAACAACATTTTCGACACTTGTGAACAACTTGCGACACTTGCGAAAGCTGTAAGGAAGATGCGACACTTACGACAGTTGAGAGGAACATGTGACACTTATCCAGTTGAGTAATATTGATGTGTAACAGAATGCCCCCCAAAGCATGAAGTTAGAAGATGAGAACTGATAACTGAAATTCTTTGTAGACTTTCAAGCAAGGGTATAGACTCGGAGAACCTGACAGAAGTTGCACACAAACATCCAACAAATATTATGACATGTTTCAAAACCCAAGGCAAGCATACCTATGCTTGGGTGATCAAGACTTGCAAGATATGGCTGCCATAAAATACACTGTGGATCCATAATTGTATTGATAATAAGGTATAGCCACCGAATATACAATGTGGATCTATACTCTGATGACTCTGACTGATTGTAGCCACGAAGAATACACAGTGGATCTACGAGATGACAAAACATAGCCACTACCAACACAAAGTGGATCTATGTAACAGTGTATGTGTTATTTGTCCAATAGAAACTCCTTTGCAACCTGGGAAAAGCATATATCAAAGTGATCACTCAACCTAGGGTCTTCTTACCAATAACAATATGGTATGAATCTAACCATGTGAATAGACGTCCTGATGTCGAACATGGAAGAAACCACTTGATTACCGGTCAATGGGGTGAACCGTTAACAAGTGCGAGGGAGATCACCATTAATGTCAATGATTCCCAAGGTAACCTAGTACATTCCAACGAATGTCAATATATGAGCTGAGGTTGAACACCCGTGGAATTGTCCGATCAGAGGTCAATGATGTAAACCCACTGTCGAATGTGAGGAGGCATTCCATTGAAGCATGCGGGTCCCAAAGTACTAACTGGTTTCTAAGCCTGATTCCCGGATAATGTGTTGAAGTCAACAAGAATAGACTCGTCAAGGGAGGGCCTTGATGTATCCCCCATCAACGACACGAAACGGACATAGAGATGTAATTGGTAGATCAAATGAACATGGACTGAAACGGGTTTTGAGGCAATATATTTGGGATGGCTGACTCTAGAGACGGATACTTCCCTTGAACACTGAGGCACAACAACAAAACATGACATGGAACAAAACTATGTAGTGGATACTGTGACTTGCGTCGGGTGACCCAAAGGAGTGAAAGGAACTCAAAGGATTGGCTCAGTGCAGAGGTTCATCGGATCATGATGCGTGCAAATGACAAAGTGCCATGTTCAAGGGCGACTCTAAGAATTGTTGGATAATGTTCTCAAGAGACTGCTTGGCTTGCTCCTTTCAATTTTTCCCCCATTCAGATAGACGAGTACCTCTTTTTGATTTAATGAGTTCAAGGAGGATAACACATGCTCGATATAACTCACCTTCGATCAGTTCCTCTTCCTTTGTTTAACGAGTCCAAAGACAGAAAAATTGAAGGTTTTTCGAGATTATAGAGTTTGGAAAAACACTTAAAAGAGAACTCTTTCAGTTCCTTTTTCGTACAGTAGTCTAACGAGACCAAAAAAGAGATAAACTATCGCTCGAAAGACGCCCTTTCCAACCTTTTAACGAGCATGAAAGGAAGCAAGATCACTCGACAATATTTTCATATTTAGAGAGTCTTAAAAGAGTTTAAAGACAACTCCAGGGGGGTTCCTTTTTCGTGTGTCCATGCGGGTCCGAAAAAGAGATAAAAGTCTACCCAGTGCATTCTCATATTTTCGAGCTCGAGAACGAACTAAGACTATGCTCATAAGTGCGACAAGGTAAATAATCCATCAGAACTGCCAGGAAACCTGCGATGCCAAAACTACAAACCAGGGGTTTAGTGAAGCCATTATATTGTTAGAGAAACCCATAAATGACTATACCTTATAAAAATGGAAGTTTATAAATAACAATACAATGAAAATTCCATTTACCATTTCATTTTGCACAAGGATTTTGGAGTAGTGGAGATTCTCATTTAAGCGGTGGATCTTGTTTCACTTGCTACCGGAGCTACGGTTGACCGTTTCTCTTGTCATTTGGACCAGGTATATTTCCATCTCTGCTTCTTTCAAACACATGGTTTAACATTCATTTTTATAAAAGCATTTAATTTAAAAGATGAAGCCCTAAGTTGCCCCAAAAAGGACCAAATCGGCCTCTATTAAAAACAATGGAAAAAGGGGATTCTTTTTGCAAAAACATTTTAGGAAGGGATAGCCATGATGCCTACACCTTAATATCTAAGTGGATGGGTTGTTTTTGGCAAAGAACCCATGAAAAATCCTCACATATGCCCACGTAGCCACAAAGAAAACTGTTTTGATTTTAAAACATTTTTTATTGTTGTGTGATGGACATTGAATGGCTAAGAGAGGGTGTGTTGATTGTAAAAGAGGGTGTGGTCTCTTTAAATGATGTGGGCATTTTATTTCATGTTTTAAATTTCTTTTAAAAATTGCCGAAATTGCCAAAACATTGAAATAATGAAATTATTTATTCTTTTGTTTTGTAGGTGATTTCGGCGACCATGATCGAGTGGAAAGAACGAGAACATGAGATGGATGACTTAGCTTCCTTGCGAAGTCCTCGCACGCGAGCCGCATTGAGATCTTGTGGTTTATTGAAATTCTTCAAATTGCAAAAAATGAAGAAGGAGATTTTATTGCTTGAGCACATGATCGGCTTATGGGATGTTGCAGAGAAAGGATTCCGGATTGGCACACAGCTTTTAACCATTGAGTTAGAAGACGTGTATTTTTTGACTGGCCTCTCGAAAAGAGGGGTTCCCATATCTTTTTCCGGGTAAAGGGCGCTACCTGAGCAAGTGGATGTGTATCTGGCACGTCACTGTGTCCCAGGAGCAAGACTGGTAGGGGGTAGAATCCCTATCAAGGATATTCGAGAGATACCCCTCCGATCCATTTTGTTTGCCATCATGAGCGTGACGAGAAGTACTAGCGCATCTGGCATCAAGATCACAGGTGCCTTATGGTGTTCAGTGTTTGGAACCAACACTGTTCAACTGGAGTGCAGGGTTCCTTCGAAATGTGAAGGAACAAGTTTCTCGGTGCAGGATGGGACAGAAACAGTTTGGTTATGGCTCTTTTCTTGTCTCATTTTTTCTAGAGCGCATCCCCCAGATGCAACCTCAGATAGCACTGGCGGTGTGACCAGTGGACGAACCAAGGATGGAGAGGTGGACTAGTCTGTCTCCGAGGCTAGTAGCGGAGTCAGAGTTCTGTTTCACTGGTAATTTCTTTGCTTGGTTGAGACGAAAATATCTTTGGATAGAGGACTTCCCGTATTCTAAGGTGGATTTCCCCAGGAGTATGGATTTGATTTTACCCGCGGGGGAAGATTGGGATGCTTCAGGTAAGAGACTAAGCAACACCTTGTCTAGTTTTTTTTTTTTAAGTTTTTAATGTATATATATTTTTTTGGGTATGTAGAAGAGTTTTTTAACAGATGTATTGTTTTCAACATGCAAACAAGGGAGCAGTGCGCCCAGCTGATATACCAATACCAGGACGTCGCAGGGGAATTCTGGTTGCAGAAGTTCTGGTAGTACCAGTGATAGGTCTCCGGGAGGTTGAAAGAAACCTCCAAGGCCTCACGATGGGCATTCCTCCTCTATGGAGGGGAGAATTTCCTTTACATCTGCAGAGGCACACTATGGGAGTACCAGAGAATATCAATTCTCTACTGAGGCACGTAGTGCACGCGGTGATGTGTTACTCGCAGCACAATGTAGTGCGGGGAGATTAGAGTCTCTCTGATGATTGTATTTTTGTATGCCTTGTCAGGCGACGTTGTATGGGTGTAAAGACCCAACATTTTTCTCTTCTACATACTTTTTGATGTAATCAAAACATTTCAGTCACGCCATAT
>ML778386.1:117523-139545 GCA_009831015.1 Picea engelmannii | reverse complement strand
GGCGTGGAGGGTCGATGTTGGCGAAAAAGAGTCGGCGAAAAAAATCTATGGCCAACTACCGAAAAGAAACAGCATACGCTAATAGAATCTAAGAATCACAACCAAGCAAACAGGACCTTCTCTCGATGACCGTACTAGTTGGTGATGAAATCCAACGTCGCATGATCAAGTCAAGAAGGGGCGGGGATAGGGTGGAATAGTTACAATGGCGACCTGCTTAACGGACTTACGCCTTGGTGCAAGCTTCCACGCAGTAATTGTGGATTTACCCTCCAAGGAGCCTGAGTGAGTTTGACCAATGTATGCTCCAGGTACAGTGAGACTTCCCTTCACTGTCACCTTGTGTAAGACCCTAAAGATTATGGCCACTAAGGTTACCAATTCACAGTCAGACCCTGGGTGGGAACAATCGAAAGTCCGATCCAAACGTATGGGCAGGGTATCGAGCCCGAAATCAACTAAAAGGCTTCCATGCAGTAATTGTGGATTTACCTTTAAGAGATCCCCATAATACGATCCGACCACCACAATCAGTTAAACCACAGAGGGATAATCTCCATAGCTCACCCAAGTGCGACCTCGTGCGTAACCCCTGTGTGAGAGGGGGATCCTAGGAAGACTTATATGATAATTGGATTTGACTCTCCCTAACTCAGGATGATAATGTTTGTTTTGGAAACTTTGGAGAGTTATGCTCACAGCCTAATCCAAAGTACTAAGCCTAGTCTACTGTTGGTGGAGGATCCTAAAAAAGAAAAAGTTCTAGATAATTTTTAATTAGCGTTCATTTTATAGCTATTCTTTACTCAAAAGGGGTGCATGGAAGTGAAACGAATGGAATTATGACTCAGTCCCAAAAATGCATCAAGGATGATAAGCAGTCATTTATTTTCAATGAGCATCTATCTAGGGAGAGAGAGAGAGTTATTTTCACTAACAATCACTAATAAGGAATGTCCTCAAACAAATTTTCTTCAATAAAATCCTGATGTGATGCTAAAACTTTTGAGATACCTTCTAACATGCACAATCAATCGTGAAGATGCTTTTTTATTGTTTGCATATGAATAATGATTAATCCAAAACAATGCTCGTCTTGCTAATTATCTTTTTGGATGAATGAAAATCAGACCAACACAAGAAAGAATCATACAAACAATACACCCTCTCTTTGCGATCAAAACAAGAAGCGAAAGAAAATAAACAATCAAGAAAAAATCAAGAAATTCACACCAAAAGAAATGTCGAAGAACAATGACCTTAACTAAAATCAAATGAAAAGATCCGTAGGCCTCTGATGACCTTCACCAGCGTTTTTCGTTCAATCAAACAAGGAGAGAAAGATAATGCATGGGTTTCAAACTCCAAATGACAGAAAAACTCAACAACAATAGTGAAGAAGGCTACAAAATCCAAACAATAAGATGTTTGTTCTTCAGAAAAGTCAGATGTCAAAGATGGAAAGGAAGAAGCATTGACTCACAAGGTGACCCAGCAAGAGAAACACAGAGGTAAAACCTTGAAAAAAGAAATTCTGGAAGGTTTATTGGCCAAAGGAGGGTTGGCACTCTATTGTCAAGGACAAGGAGCATTATAGAACTCTGTGTAAGGCACTCAGGGAGCGTTGGCACTCTATTAACACAGGGACAGGGGTGCCAGGTTCATAAAGCTCCTAAAAGTATAAAAAAATACAAAAATTGTAGTTCAGTCTCGATAATCAAGCTGAGTGTGATGGGGTAGGGAGTCAATCAGCTCATGAAATCAATCAAAAAGGAGTGAACCGGGTCTGAAAACTATCAAGGGGTAAGACAAGGTCAATGAGGAGAAATCAAAACAAGAAGTTTCGATTTGAGACTTCTCCCTAGTGGAGTCGCCAGTTTCTGTTGTAGGAAAATTTCCCTGCGGACAGGTAGATTGCCTCAAAGAGCTAAACCCTAACTCTAAGACAGAAAGTGCTTAACGTGGACACTGACTTCCTTTCAAATCTATACAAACTAATACATGAGAAGGAAGGATAATGGAAGTACCTCTTTATCTATGCTTGTCCCTGCACGCTCCGATTTGAGCTCCAAACTCTTGCTCCTCGATGGGTCCTGTAGACAAACAAAGTACGGCCGCTTCCTACTCTATTGATATTATCTTGAAAGCAGATCTATCTATCCATGATAAGTTCATGTAAAATCAGACACAAACTAGAAAGAAATAGGCCAAGCGTGTCATATTAATGAGAATAACGACAGCAGTACTTACAATCGTAGATGCGAATGCAACAGCTTCGTCAAGTCCCCTTTGTCCAACCTTTGCTCAAAATATCCACAACCTGGATGATAGCAGCTTCATTGATCACTCTCCTTTGACTGACTGTGTGTTTCCTATGAGATCATAGGTTTCATGCTAGAAATTCTTCCCCCTTTTCACCACCATAGAGCCTGCTTATATAGGTTAAGAGAATCTTAACCTCTTGAGTTATCTTTAGAATAAGTTGAGGGATCCCCTCCTTAGATCAGGGATCTCCTAATGGAACCAAGAATTCGAATGCAACTGCCTTCTAAACTTGAGAGATCCTCCCCTTTTTCTCCTCATCGGGCCAACCACTGCCTCAAATTAGATAGCGCTCCCTCAAAAGGGGCATCAGGGCGCTATAACGCTCCCTAGGAGGCTCAAGGGGAGCGCCATCACTCTAAGGATGGGAATTTCTCTCTCAAATAAGTGGTTTGTTGTTATACGCTCCCCAGTAGCTTGTGGGGTAGTGCCAACACTCCTAAGGATGCCATAGGGGAGCGCTCTCCCTCAAAACCTTGTTTTAAAGGCTCCTTTCAGGTGATAAGAGTTCCTTGATTTCAGTTAACCATTTCCCCTCCTCCAAATCAAGTGTATAATATGTTTTAAGTGCCTCCTCAGTGTCGTTATTATGGCAGTATGCTTAAACAACATTTGTGACACTTGTGAACAACTTGCGACACTTGCGAAAGTTGTAAGGAACATGTGACACTTACGACAGTTGAGAGGAAAATGCAACACTTATCCAATTGAGTAATTATGATGTGTAACAACTTGTACTCAAGGCAAGTAATGGTCAAGTAAATTCATGGTCAGTGGAAAAGGTGAAACTTTCGGGGTATTCCCAAGGAGATCGCTGTGTCAAAAATAAATACCACAACAATGTTCTTTATGTTCATCTACACCATTTTGTTGGGGATTGTAGCAAGTAGTGAGTTCCCTCTTGATCCCAATATCTCTGTAGAAGTTCATGAACTCTTTTGAGGTGAATTCTCCTCCATTATCTGACCTGAGTATCTTAATCTTTCTTTCAGAAAGATTCTCTATCAAGGCTTTGAATTCCTTGAACTTGCTGAACACTTCATCTTTAGATTTCAGGAGATACACCCAGGTCTTACGAGAATAATCATCAATGAATGATACATAGTATACATACCCACTAATGGAGGTTGATGGCCTTGGGCCACACACATCTAAATGAATGTGTTCTAGGACTCCTTCTGTTTTGTTGTATCTCTTTGGAAAAGGGTTCTTGATGTTCTTCCCTTGTGCACATCCATTCCATACGCCTTCATGGTCGACCTTAACTTTTGGTAAACCTGTGACCACTTTGCATATGTATGGTAGTTCCTTGTAGTTGATGTGAGCTAATATTTTATGCCAAAGTTCACATGAGTTTTCAATGGTGTGGGCCATGGCAGTTTCTGAGTGAACCTTTAGTCTATACAAGCCATTTTCTTCACTTCCAATGATGATTGCTTCATTTATGGTTTCTCCTTTAGCCCACATAAGAACTTCTCCATCTATAAAGGCAACTCTATAGCCTTTCTTTTCTAAAGCTGAATTCGAGACTAGGTTCGTTTTCAAACCTGGTACATATAGTACATCCTTCATTTTTAATGAATTCCCTAAATTCAGTTTGTAGTTTGATTCTCCCACTCCCTTGATGGGATATTGGTAATTATCTCCAAGTGTCACTTTCTGAGAAAAAATATTTTCTGAAACACAAGAGATAATGTTTTTCTGGCCTGTCATGTGCTTGGAGGCACCACTATCAATGAGCCACGTGTCCTCTCCATGTGTTACCGATCCTGAGAGGGCTGATATTAAGACATAGTCTTTGATCTGTTCTCATATCATCTTTGCAGGTGGCTCTTCATCTTCGACTGCATGGGCATGGTGCCTCTTATGTTTCCTCTTGTATTCTTCTCATCTGGATAGACAAAATTTCGCAATGTGTCCCATATTGTCACAATTATGATAGCATTGTACAGATGAGTAGTCTCTTTCCCTTCGTTGTCCTCTCTTCTGAAATCTCCTTGGATGAGGTTCTTTATTATTGAATCTGTTTGGTGGTTGAGGCTCTTTACGAGTCTCCTTGTGGAAGTAGGGTTTCTTCCTTCCTCTTTTGGTGTGATTGGCTAGGGATTGATCATCATATCTTGCTAGTAGTGCTTCACAGTTAGCTACTCATGTTTCTTCTTGGATGCATTCTTCCCATAGACTATCAAACTTTAGTTTCTCCCTTCTGGCACATATCGTTTGGATGAATGCATCCCAAGGTATTGTGAGACCATTTAGGGCCATCATTATGAGCTCGTCTTCGTCTATGGTGTCTCCAATCGCTTCTAACTGTTGTTTGAATTCTGAAATTATAGAGAAATATTCTTGGATCATTTCTCCACGTATTCTTTAGATGAGTTCTTAGATTCATCTTCCAGTTTATTTTCTTTCCTTTGTACGTTCTACTTAGGGCATCAAAGATTTATTTCAGAGTGTTCTTTGATGACACATAAGGAATCAGGTGGTCTTTGATTGAATCTGCAATGATTCTTTGGGCCCTAATTGTGTTCTTTTGATGCTTTTCTTTCTCTGCGGCATCTTCGCGTTCTGACACTTCTTCTTTGATGAATCTTGCTAGGTAATTCTCTGCAAGGATCAAGCCAATCCTATACTTCCAGGCACGAAAGTTTTCCAAACCTTCCAGTTTGTCAACAAGCTTTGTGCTTACAGACATCTTTTACCTGGACGTAGGAAAATGACCAAAAAATGAAAGTGCTCAAAATCAAATTTTGAACTTACCAAGAGATGCGATTGGTTGAGGTGAGTAGCCTGGTGTTCTTGGATCTGAGAAAATCCAACTTTTACCCTTCCAAACTTGATTTGCGGATTTATAGACTGTTGCTTCTAGTTTTCTGGTACCTCTGGTGCTCTGGTACTTTTGGGTCACTGGTTTTCTGGTACTTCTGGTACTTTTGTGAAACTAGGGTTTCACTTTCCGGGAGATCCACCCACTGAAAAGGTGCGCTGATGATGCCAAATTAATCCTTGAGGGAGGGCACACTTTTCTAGATGGTTTTGTGGCTGAAAAGTTGCACCATCAAAAAGCCCTAATTTTCATGTACGACAACAGTGACGTTTTTCTCTTGCGAAAGATGCTCTCTTCATCTTGGATTTGATACCATGTTAATGTTTATGCCATTATTATCGTTCTTTGCATTTCAATAGATAACAAAAACATAAAGACAAGATCACTGAGAAATACACAATCACAAGAGACACAACATTTATCCTGGGAAACCCTCTAGGGGAAGAAAACCCAGCAAAACTTCCTTATTATAGATAGCCAATACAATGCCAAGAGATAACTCAAGCTAATACAGAAGATCCTCTCCAAAATATTCACCACACTCTCTCTTTCTTCTCCAACTGCAATTCTGAAACTTGTCTCTCAAATGAGCAAGTGAGTTTTGTGTCTAAGTGAGGCGCTGGCCTCTTTATTTATACAAGAATGGCACGTGTGAAGTGTCTCTTCACTGGCAAGTCCGACTTCTCAAACTGGGTGGTTATAACCACCTTTAATATATTTTGGGGCCTCTTTATTATCTGTTGGGGCCGACTTCCTATTCTGCCTATTATAATTATCATTTGACCAATCCACAAAAGGGGATTTGGTCGTATTACAATAGCTAACATGATCAATCCACAATGGGGATTGATCCAATGAATAATATATCAGATAATAATAAGAATACACTTTGCAGTTACATAATTTCAACAAAGTATGGGTTGTGAGTATGTGTTGAAGTATGAACATTTAATTGAACAATTTGTAAATAGATATGTTTTTTAACTTCCCTTGTTTTATAATTAATGAAACAACAAGAAAAATTTATATTGATTATATCGTATGTTCTTTGTATTGCCACATTAAGCATGCAAAAGAATGTGTATTGTTTATGAAAGACTTGGTGTAAGGTATGATTTTTTATTTACATAATTATGTATAGTCTACTATGTATATAAATGTAGATATATTTATTGTATTTTATTTCTATGTTTGTAGATGGAAGATGAAGGGGTGGAACATAAAAATCAAGCCTATCAAGAAAACATTAGGTTAAAAAACCAAAGTACAATATCACCTAAAAATGATGAAGAAATGAGGCATGCATGTAGCTCGAACGATGACTACAGTTCAACTAATGAATGTTAATCAATATAATTAAACGTTGATGCAAGTTTTATGTTTTGGAATATTTGTCTTTGAAAATCAAGGATTTTGTTTAATGTAATTGAAATATTGCCCCAAATTCATGATGTAACACTCCCACAGCGGGGCATAAAAATTTCACACTTCTTAAGAGAATTGATGTCCTCATTCGAGGATTCTACTTCATTCTACTCTTCGAGGGCTTTCCATCCATGACCTCCATGCTACGAACCAAACTCAAAACTAGAAGATATCCTCTTCAAATTCCTTCGGGTTCTTACATTCCCCTTATACTTGCATATGACCATGAGTTGTGACCAGACACCAAAACAACATGCGCCAAAACAACCACAACATGAATTCCCCCAGAATGGAAATTCTTTGAAGTTCACATTCCGACGTCGTGTATCCTTGGGGAATTCGACAGTCCTGATTCACTTCGGGACTTCGACGTTTGGGAGTCTCAGATTCTCACAAAACGTTTCCTCCTAAAATACTTTGTACAAGGAGTTCTATATCAAGCACCATGCGTCCATTGTAAATCGATGGCTTAGTTTCATTTTGGGACTTCCACATTCGGGAGATTTAAACGTTTCTGCAGCCTTTTTATCCTGGAGTGTTTTCTTCTGGAGTCAAGGATCATGCACCATAGGTCCTTCCTGATCAACGGTCATGGTTTTCTTCAAAACTTCGGTGTTCAGTAGTTTCTTCCTCTCTACACCAGCTTTCTCCCAAAATTCTTTCACCCGAAGTTAACGATCTATTGACACGTGTCTCACGAAGCATGAAGCACAACACCTTGATCTACAGTCATGCCTTGATGGTACAACCATCTACGAAACTCGTGGACTCGAGAACTCGACTCTCTCGAGTTCTCGATGGATGCTAACGGTACTAGCTAGGGTGCGTTGTGGACCCTCAAGGGTATAGGTGCCCTGGCCTCATCTTAGTACCGATGGTGAATCAAGGTCCTTGACATTACCAGGAAGGGCCTTGTCACACCATCATCATCCCTTACTACAAGAGAATCTAATCCAAGGACCAATTCCTCCCCTTGGGGGTTCGACTCCCAGGGCGTGGGAACTTCTGGAGGCGCTGCACCTCCTTCCATGGAACGACATTGTGAACCTTTGAGGCATCCTCCAAATGTGATCACCACATGGACATGTTAAGGTTTTTAATTAATGAAACGATTAATACTCAC
Source organism: Picea engelmannii (assembly GCA_009831015.1). Classification (NCBI taxonomy): domain Eukaryota; kingdom Viridiplantae; phylum Streptophyta; class Pinopsida; order Pinales; family Pinaceae; genus Picea; species Picea engelmannii. The sequence continues at coordinate 131,848 of ML778386.1, read as the reverse complement.
GTGTTTACTGTAGAGGAAAGCTTGGTGATCCACATTCGCAGGGTTGAACCCGCTCTGATACCATATTTAATGACCCCAATCATTACGACTACATGCGAAGCAGAAAGTGCAATTTTTTGTTTTGTTTTTAGGAAAGAAGGTGATGATGACAACAATTGAACCACCCAACCTAACGATGAACACATGCACGCATATTAAGAAACAGACAACAACTACTCAACGCACTAGCACAACGAGCATCCAGGCCAAACATCCGTAAATCAAAGAATAGAAATGACTACCCACCCGACACACACACGACAATGCCTACAGGCTAAGGGACAACTTCCACAATTCCAACACAAGGGTTTCATCGGCCAATAACTAGAACCTCTATGGTGCGCAACCAAATGCACGAAGGCATTAAAACCCAAGCACCATCAACAACTATAATGAAAAAATTCCCTCAACGAGAAGCACAGACTCTGACCAAGTTATCATACACCTCTACCCACTAAGGCATGCAAGGATCCCCTCATCAGGAATCATGTCATCGCCAGGTGGTAGGCGTGACAACGACCATGGCGCAACAACATGATTGGATGACTAATGCCAACTACAACCAATGCACCAGGAGACCAAGTTAATTGACAAGAATACTATACCCATGCTCATAAGCAACAAGTTGACGAGACGCAAGGTGAAATCCTTCAAATTGAATTGCGCAACTATCTATCGGACTTCAAGGTTCCTACAAGATAACCTGAGTGGTAGAAAAACTAAGACTAACCACCCAAAACAATTCGCCTTAAGGCATATGGTTACGTCGTTGCATCAACAGTGGTCCAAACATGATGTAATTTACACTTTTGTTCCACAAGGCACCTTCATGTACCTAAAACAATTCTATATATAAGTAAAGCATTCATTGTTACCTACAGTGTTAGTACTTAATAAATATTATATATCTCATTTAAAATAACTATACATCCTTTAAAAATAACTAAGGTGAAATTACTTAATCCACCAATTAAATACGTTACATCAATTTGCATTATACATTACCTTCCCTTCCTAAGAAAAAGAGTTTATTTTATAATAAAAAGGGATTTTATCCATATTTAAATTCCTAAGCTTTTAATCCATGCTAGAACTATTAAAGGATTCCATGTTGGGATCAGTGTAAAGAAGGATGCTTAATTTAACAATTTTATAACCTTCTACCTATTGAAGTTCATATGATCCCTTCGCAAAGTTGAAACATACCACGCATCCATGCATCCACAACTCCTTGAAACATAAATATGATTGCTATCTAGCTGGGTTCTTTATACTTTCGTTGTTGATACAATAAGAGTTAAATGAAATTGACAGTGATGGCATACCATAAGGACATTTAACATTGAAAGTAAGACTGACCATTAATCAGGTATGAAATGATAAACATTGATGACAATTTTAGAATAAAAACGGTCGAAAACATGACAATGTTGGGTGAGCTGGGTGAATCATGGTTCAACAATGCATTTAAAATATTAAATCACTACCATCTGAAATTGGCGCTATCTATCAAAATATGGGTGGGAACGCAGTCAACACAATGGATTCAACGTTGTCTTCCACAACTCCCCACTGCCATTCACCCACCAAAAACGCTGACTTTCACCTGCAAAACGCAACCATCACACCTATAGAAACGCAACATTCGCTCAGACAAACACATCCTGTTCACAAGTGGAACGCAACCACTACATGGAAATACACACTCTGATTTCATGTCCGATTTCAAATTAATACCGCAAGGAAATTGCACTCACGAATAGGTAAGGTAATGTGAGTGTGGGGTTACCAAATCAGGTAAGGTCGCAGTCGCAGTCACAGTTATAAATTTAAAAATAAGCATTGGAACTTTTACTAAAGGCAAGTAATGATCAAGTAAATTCACAGTCAGTGGAAAAGGTGAAACCGTCGGGGTATCCCGAAGGAGATCGTTGTGTCAAAAATAAATACCACAACAATGTATATCACTAGGCATTGTTTTTTTTTTGCTTTTTTTTGAAGGAAATTACAATAACACAAATAAGGAATAATCGTTGTGTAGGCATTTAATGAATAATGATAATGCTTCATAAAGGAACAATGACAGAAGGTGGATTTGAAATCACCTCATTTGAGATCCAGAATCTAGTCCTATCATCTACAGGGGAATAAATATAACTTTGTGTGTACATTAAGAAATGACATTAACTCCATTACAACACTATATCCCTGTGCATAGAATAAAGAAGTAACAACAACTATACTGTTGGGCAGAAAAATACACCTATCCATCGCTATGACTTTCATTTAACCAGAGATGACCGTAACACTAATTTAAAGAAATAACAACATCAATTACAGTAGCAAACGCTTTCAAGTTATCATAAAATACTGAGCTTTAACCATAATAATGGTGCTAAGTTAAGTCAGCATCAAGGAAACATATATGGAAGATAAAGAATGCAATTCAGAGGCTTGAAAAATGCAGAGCAATTCACCTTCGAATACATCCAAATGCAAAGGGAAAAAACGCAAAGGAGAAGTATGAAAACGCAGGCATAAAGTACAATTCATAACGCAGAGAAAATTTGTAGTCAATGTATTAAATTGCACAGCGAAAATTCGCCAGTTTGTAAGGATAAAATTTTAGAGTAAAGGATAAGTAATTCTTCCATCAAGACGTAGGTAAGACACAGAATTAAAATTTTTGGGGATAGGTGATCAAAATCTGGACCAGGGGTCAAAATTTAGCTCAAAAATGAAAGTGTTCAGAATTGCCTCAAAACAAATAGGTGTGTATCCCTCATTGTCACGAACCCAACGCACTTTGAACGGGGTCAAACGGACATTGTATGAGTGAGATATCATGATCTATTCGATTTGCTAAACACGAAAAAAAAAATGCTGACTGGACAAGCCGTACAGCTAACGTGGCAAAGGTCGTACAACTGGCGTGGCATGGTCGTACACTGAGGTGGAATTTGATGATGTGTCAATCATTTATTGGAATATGTGGATGAATCATGTTGAGACACATGGCATCTTTTTGTCAAATGGTTTGGTGCCACGTGGCCCAAGCGTGGGCTGCCACGTGACACCGTAATTTGGTTGTTTGTTTAAAAATTTTGTGGATTCCATGGGGATTGAACCCTGGACTTCCAATATTGGCTCAAAGATTTGAAAAAGTCCGACCAACCAATCCGCCACACAATTGTTTCTTACAATGAAACATTGCGAATTGTATTTAAATTTAGTCTATGGTTAAATGGGCGTGGGGTCCGGGCTGGGGCTTAGCCCCAGCCCCCAGTTTTTATGTGCGCCCATGTGACCTCCACTACAAGGATTTGCGCATGGCTATTTCAAAAGGTTCTCTACCATTTTCACCTACCACATGTCACGACCACAACAAACATGCAAACGTAGCCCTTTTTGCGCATTAAGACTTGGCCACATGGCCCCCATGCGTCCAACACCTTCGGGAATTGGGGGCTTAGTTCCCTAACCGTTCTATAGTTGCACACATTTTGTGGTTATGTGCATGGTTCTGAGTTTAAGAACGGAAAAATGCACTGAGGCTAGGTTGGACACACAAAGGTGGGTTTTGGTGAACCAGAGACAACAAGCTTGAAGGAGGAAAATGACAGGAGGCCTAACTTCTTCATGTTTTTGGCCAAATGAGGTGCCGAAAAAGCCCAACTAGGGGTTTTTGGATGTTCTGAATCCATTGCCACTGTTTTCAAAGCCATTTGGAGACTTATTTTGATGGTTTTTCTATCTTTAAGTTTCAGGAGCTCCAGGGAGCTTAGGGCTACCATTGATGGAGGTCATGCTCAGATGAGCCCAAGTCTGTTTTCTGTGACTGAATAGTCATTTTTGGCTAATTGTTATTCTTTGAATACATTTGGATAGGTTTCAAAGGTATTTGAGGACTTTTACAGGTGTTTTTTCCACAAGGAAGCTCAGGGAAGCTCAAGGCCACATGTAGAAGAGGTCATGCCCGGATGAGCCATGATTCGTTTTCAGAGTTCTTTTAGTCATTTCTGGGGTTTTTATGTATTCTGAACCCAATGGTACAGTATATAAATCCATTGGATTTGAGAAGAATCTTGTAAAATAATCTTTGACAAACTAATCCCAGAGAGCCTAGTCCATTGATGGAGGCTCAAGGAGATGTAGCCCAGTTGGGGGTAATCTCCTTTATCATCTTGTTATTGTTGTGAGTTTGCTAGTTTATTTTCTGCAAGTTATGTTTATTGTGTATTTGTTTAAAACACATATTTAACTTTTTAAAGACCTTACACATAAACATTTAAAATAAGCATAAACTTGACACATAAAACCTCTTGCATAACTTTGACATAGAGAAAGGTCCTGAAAATTTTATTTAATGGAATAGAGGGTGCTTGCATAGCATAACAGGTCAGCCCCCTATTTTCATATCAGGTGGTATCAGAGCATATTTTTTTCTCATGTGATTGTCATTGATAGATAGAGTTTTAGCTGTTGGTATTTGTGCAAGTTTTGTGTTGAAGTTTGATATCTTGCAAGGATGGAGGAAGCTTCAAACATTGATAGTTCTCATACATCTTCATTATCCAAGTTCTTTGACAAAGAGATGTTGAAGGAGTTTGTAACCATGAGAGATATGGTACAAGATTTGTGGGAAGATAGAGAAGAGAGCATTGCCCTTCAAGAGCAGTTGATGGCCATGAAGGAGGAGAAAGACCAGCTTCTTGAAAATTTGCATGAGATGGAGACTCAACTCCATGAGGCAAATGAAACCCTTACCGGGTACATGCATGAACATGACATATGTAATGTTAGTTTATCTTCAAATTCCTCTCAAGATGAATGCTTTGGTGTTTTTGAAAATCACACTAGAGGAATAGGGTCCAAGTTATTGTTAAAAATGGGCTATGAAGGTAGAGGGTTAGGCAAGCATGCACAAGGCATTATTGAGCCTATTGTTGTTGAAGAGAGGCCCAAGTATTGTGGTCTTGGATATGAACAGGAAGATGGAGCATATTCCAAAGTTGAGGAGACAAGGGAAAAAGTTCCAAGAACAACTTTTGTTGCAAGTTCAATCCCTCAAGCATGCAAAGTTTGTGTTCGAGATGAATGAAAATGTATGAAACAAGAGAGTTGTGACAGCCATGAGGACAAGAATATATTTTTTGGTCTTCAAAAGAGAGCTAGTAACTCATTAAATTCACCTCCTCAAGAAGGCTATAAAGGTGAATGTTCAAGAACTTTTGTTGCAAGTTCAATCCCTCAAGCATGCAAAGAGTGTGTTCGAGATGAATGCAGATGTGTGAAACAAGAGAGTTATAACAGCCATGCAGACAAGAAAATTGTTGTTGGTCTTCAAATGAGATCTTGTAACTCTTCAAATTCACCTCCTCAAAGAGGCGATAAAGATGAATGTTCAAGGTATATTTCTACCTATAATTCGATTGCTTTTGATTATGTTAAACATGGTAAATTTGCATGTAAAAATGGAAGAAAAAGTCCATGCACATATTCTGGTTTATATAACCATCATGTTTCAAAATGTTGGAAAAGATTGACCACTTTCAGGAAACTTTCCAAGCAAAGACAACTTGAAAAGAGGATGCAAAAGATTTTCACTCATTGCCAGAAGTGGGGTCATCTCATTGACCAATGTTGGACATTGCATCCAACCACTCATCCACATCACAGGAAGCAGATGGATAAAGAGACTGGTAAAAATGGAAGAGGAGATTCCATCATTGATGTGAGTCAAGATGATTCACAAGAAGATGGTTTTCAGCAGAAAAAGTCACCATTGAATTGGCTTGGTAAGAAATGGTTAGATTTCTTGAGCAAGTAAGGCTTGCATTTATTTGTTTGTAGATGCACATTTCAGCCTTATGTATGCATTTATGTTGAGAGTATGACAAGTACAACTTTTATGGCGCAAGTTGCATGTGAATGCAATTCGTTTGAAGGCATTCTTGTTTGTTACACAACTTCACCAGGAGGGTGTAAAAGAGGGGTATGATGCTCACTTTTTACAGCCATATATCTTTTTCATATTCAGGTCTTATGTACCCACATGTTTAGGGTTTATGTACTTATGTTTGTACTTGAAGGAGAGTTTAAGAGTCATGCACATGCATGTGTTTTTGTGTGTGTGTAAACAGTGAACTTGGTGATAGTTCATCCTGAATGACTCATGATTGAAACATGATTGTGTATCATGAATGTTGACTTGTCATTTTGGGAAGTTCGATATGTTTCAAATGAGTCTCGACTTGTGTTGATGTTGTCTTGACGACTATGTTGTGTCAATCATGTTTTTCGACTTATGTTTAGTCGATGGTGTTTGTTGGCTTGTAAGTCGATTTTGAGTACACCAAGATGCAGGAAAACGCCATGTGATTTGATGAAGTACAAGATGCGAGCATTTGCTTGAAGAGAAAAAAAACTTTGTTGGCATCATTTTCAGTCTTGTATAAATTTGTTTTCAAGATTGATGGTTTTCTTGGTTTGTGACAAGATGTCGCAGGAAAATTTTTGCAGCCATTGGAGAGAGGATTGTTTTGATGCCAAAGAGTTCACAAGAGGGACTTGATTCTCAGTGGGAAGGCTGGCAGTCTTCCAAGCACAAAGAGAATAGTGAGTCAGCAGCAGCTAGAGAACAGTGGTTGAGGGACGTAGCTAGTTACAGTGCAAGGCATGTCAAGGTATCCAGGTGATTGTCAAAAAGACTTTTCAAGTAGAATCAGTCGATAGAAATTGGAAGAAGAAGAGTATTGAAGCTCAGGTAGATAATCATCATCTTTTGTGGGTCCAAAAATCCTTTCAGTGGGAAGGTGTGATCAGAATCTGGACCAGGGGTCAAAATTTAGCCCAAAAATGAAAGTGTTTGAAATTGCCTCAAAACAAATAGGTGCATATCCCTCGTTGTCACAAACCCAATGCACTTCGAATGGGGTCAAACAAACATCAAATGAGTGAGATATCATCATCTTTTCAATTTGCCAAACAGGAAAAAAAATGTTGACTGGACAGGCCGTACAACTAACGTGGAAAAGGTCGTACAGATGACGTGGCATGACCATACGCTGAGGTGGCAGTTGATGACATGGAAATCATTTATTGGTATATGTGGACGAATCATGTTGAGACACATGGTGTCATTTTGTCAAATGGTTTGGTGCCAAGTGGCCCAGGCGTGGGCTGCCACGTGGCACCGTAATTTGGTTGTTTGTTTAAACATTTTGTGGAGTCCACGGGGATTGAACCCTGGACCTCCAAGATTGGTTCAAAGATTTGACAAAGTCCTACCAACCAATGCGCCACACAATTTTTTCTTACAATGAAACATTGCGAATTGTATTTAAATTTAGTCTATGGTTAAATGGGCGCGGGGTCTGGGCTGGGGCTTAGCCCCAGCCCCCGGTTTTTATGTGCGCCCATGTGAAATCCACTACATGGATTTTCATGTGGCTATTTCAAATGGTTCTCTACCATTTTCACCCGCCACATGTCACGACCACAACAAACATGCAAACGTAGCCCTTTTTGCGCGTTAAGACTTGGCCACATGACCCCCATGCGTCCAACACCTCTGGGACTTGGCGGCTTAGTTCCATAACCGTTCTACAGTTGCACGCATTTTGCGGTTATGTGCATGGTGCTGGGTTTAAGCACGGAAAAATGCACCGAGGCTAGGTTGGACACATAGAGGTGTGGTTTGGCGAACCAGAGACAACAAGCTTGAAGGAGGAAAATGGCAGGAGGCCTAACTTCTTCATTTTTTTGGCCAAATGAGGTGCCGAAAAATCCGAGCTAGGGGTTTTTGGATGTTTTGAATCCATTGGCACTATTTTCAAAGCCAATTGGAGATTTCTTTTGCTGGTTTTTCTATCTTGAAGTTTCAGGAGCTCCAGGGAGCTTAGGGCCACCATTGATGGAGGTCATGCTCAAATGAGCCCAAGTCTATTTTATGTGACTGAATAGTCATTTTTGGATAATTGTTATGCTATGAATACATTGGGATAGGTTTCAGATGTATTTGAGGACTTTTACATGTGTTTTTTCCACATGTAAGCTAAGGGAAGCTCAAGGCCACATGTAGAAGAGGTCATGCCCAGATGAGCCATGATCCGTTTTCAGAGTTCTATTAGTCATTTTTGGGGTTTTTATGTATTCGGAACCCAATGGTACATTCTGTAATTCCATTGGAGTTGAGCAGCAGCTTTTAAAAGAATCTTTGACAAACTAATCCCAGAGAGACTAGTCCATTAATGGAGGCTCAAGGAGATGTAGCCCAGTTGGGGGTAATCTCCTTTATCATCTTGTTATTGTTGTGAGTTTGTTGGTTTATTTACTGCAAGTTATGTTTATTGTGTATTTGTTTAAAAAAAATATTTAAATTTTTAAAGACCTTACACATAAACACTTAAAAGAAGCATAAACTTGACACATAAAACCTCTTGCATAACTTTGACATGGAGCAAGGTCCTGAAAAGTTTATTTTAATGGAATAGAGGGTGCTTGCATAACATAACAAGTCAGCCCCCTATTTTTAGATCAATAGGAATGATAACAATGGTATAATTACTCAACACAAGAAGGCGCAAGGACCATCAATCAACCAAGAACAATCAACAGGGGTAGACGACTGGGAAACACATCATTCGCTCCTCATCCACGCACAGAAAAATAGGGCATTAGAATCTATAGGTCGCTATGGACTGAAGTGACGACCGTCGATTCGACTCCTGGCCAACTGCTCAAGCATGGACGGATGAACTAGGGATGAGGAAAAAAAGAACAACTCTTCACAACAATCCACAAAACCAAATGACAATTACAACATGCAGGGACCGAATGCCAAGGGAAACAGGTCAGGCAACGAGCTCAAGACTATGGGGAAATTTTAGGTTCTCAATAAAATGCTAAGTTAACACCTTCTTTACACAGTCAAGTATAGAAATGAAATCATAAAGTAAATAATAATCTACCATGCAGATTAAAAGTAAGTGTATCATAGCCCATGTTGTCCGCTCTGATTCATTGTCTTGTGCGCTCCATGTAGCTCTCGTTTGTCGACCGAAGATACTTCATAGGTACCTACTAGCCAACGCTAGGGGTACTCTTCTCCCCCCTTATCCCCTTGAGATTCAAAGGGGCCACACACACTGAACCAGAGATCAGCTAGCTCCCAGCTCACCTCGCAAGGCCGAGCTACCACTCCTCACCGAGCTGGGTGTCCCAACTCCCACAAGCTAAGTCAATCGAGTCTAAAATTTTGTAGCGTAACATTACGCATAACAGAGAAGATCCATCATCATCCCCCCTCCTTTATATAGAGTTTCTAAGTCATTTTCTTTCCCAAAATCTCATTTAATTTATTGTTCAATAATTTAATTCATAAAAATCCTCCCCGTACATGTGTCACCCATCCCCTTCATTGCACCATAATTTAATTTTATTAATTAATTAATTACTCTTATTTCCCTCACCCACCTAAAAGCATTCCTAAAATCGCTCCTATGTGTCCCCATAATCCCTTACAAATGTTAATGACTTACCCCCTTACTAATTCACTAGTTGAGTTCAATTTAGAAAGTTCTTAAATGCAAAATACCTTACTAAGTTAGTCTTTCTGCTTTTTCCTTAACTTTCCCTTTCTCTTTATGTTTCTTGCTTTTTCCTAGTTTCCTAATTCTTTTAAATTTCCCTCTTTCCCTTTTCATTTAAAACTTAAATTGGCAAGTGTAGAAAATTACCCTTTTTCCCCTTTTTCTTTTTAATTAATAAATTTTTAATTAGCATATGTAACAAAACAATTATTTCCCCTTTTTCCCCCTTTTTAAATTTTATCCCCCAAAAGATTTTTTATGAATTAATTGAATCGCTTACCCCCTTCTCATCACATGATTAATGATGATTATTATTATTGTTTATATATATATATATATATATATATATATCACAAGTATCACTTACCTAGATTTTAATTTTTTAAGGTTGGGCGAAATTTTATTAGGGAAATTGTTTTAAATCTTTCTTATCACGTTATTTGTTTTAAGGCCATATAGTTTTATTCATTTAGTATTTAACAATGCGAAGTGCCCTTTATGATGCACTAGGTGCTCCAAGGGTGTCACTCGCCTCATTTTGTTTCCCTTGTGCGACTTTCCCCTCAGGACACACTATGTGCTCCAAGGGTGCCACTCGCCTCTTTACTGACTTGGTAGACATAAAAAAAACCTGGAGTCAATACTCCGCTAGGTGATCCTGTGGGAGACTAAGGGCCTCTAATGAATAAGACCCCTGCCTTATTGTGCGCCCCTTAGAATCATCGTGAGCGACTGTCGCAGTCTGCCCTCACGACATTGTGGGTCTTCTCGAACTAGGTAATCATTAACATACATTTCGAGACACAGCGAGAGTGCTAGTAGGTTGTGGGGGGGTTGTTGTCCACACCTCTCCCTCAACATCTCTAGTAATCCTGCATGACCCCTCTACTCCACATGTGAGTCTAGTCAACAAGCTATCGTCAACCTGCATCATCAACGAATCATGTCAAAATAAAATCCATAATCAGAACATCTAATCATATGCACCTATGTCATATATAGAACAGTCAAACCCCAATAGTCCACTCCCTGAATCGATCCAGAGTCCAAGGGTTTCATCAATGCCTCAGCATCCTCAAGGTCCAAATCTTGCACACTCAGGAGAACCGAGTCAATAGCACTTGTCTAAGTCAATACAAAAAAATAACATATAATCACATACATAGTGACTCATAACAATAATCAATGGTAAATGGTATAATAATCCGGATCACTTGCAAGCAAGTGTCCTCAAGGATAAGCTTTCTCAGTGCACACAAGAGCGGGATGTTACACATCTCCAAAATCATGTGGAATGTTATTCGAATAAACACATATATAATACAACCTGTCAGTATTCACATGTAGATCAAAAATAAAGGAGTAAATGGAATTCAATGTCCATTCTACACAGGCACCAGATGCATCCACCACAGGAATGCCTTATTTGGAAGTGAGCGATGACATAGCTCCTCAAAATATCATAAAGTTGCACACTCCATTGTTTGTAGAGATGATGGAAGCGTTGTAAACGATAAAGTAAGTTCATCGAAGATGTTGAAAGATACACGAGATCTTGCAAATTTCACATACAAGGACAAAACCCTATGGGGCAAAGAGGCAATTCCCACTTCCAGTATTAGTTCTTAATCATATCAATTGACTGGATACCAATATATTGAAGGCTAAAATAAAAATTGTCTATTGAGGGTTGGGATTATCTATGGCTGTGTTGTGGAGGATGTATTGACAGGCTTTGTTATTGTAACAACCCTAGTTGAATATATGTTTAAGGATTACTAAGTAAAAATTAATTAGGTGATTAATTGTCTTAACATGGTTTTAACTAAACAAATATTGGCATAATAATATTAATTAAATATTTATTAATTAATTAATTGTTATAATTTTGATTAATTAATTAAATAAATAAATTACCTATCACATTGAATGAACATGGTAATAAATTTAAAAGGGTTAATAAATTTAATTGTTTAAATTAAAAGATTACATATATGGAGGGGATAAGGAGCATTAATAAATAAGGATAAAGAGCATTAATAAATAAGGATAAGGAGTATTAATAATAGGATAAATCATTAATAATCGGAGAAGATAATAAATGTGTAGGTGAGGAAATAAATGAGGAGAAAGGGCGGTGAAGGAGGGATATGAGGGGAGGAGGCTTACGGGAAGGGGGATCATTTTTTTTGGAGGGGTTCTCTTGGATTTGCACAGGAGAGTTTGATTTCTATATCCGGGAAGGATTAGTACAGGGGGCACCGGTTTGTTGGAGGTTTTGGCCACGGGGGCCAAGATATCCATATGGTATACTGGAGCTAGGAAGTTGTCCTAGTTGGCAGGGTGGAAAAATGGTTTAAGCAGAGTTGGTTCATGGCTTCAAGCGAGGCAAGGCAGTAGAAGGAAGGTCAACAAGACAAGTAGAGGGTTAGTATCAGACCAAGGTATGTTAATTTACGTATTTGTTTTATTCTGTTATGAAATTGTTATTCGTTGATAAATTTAACATGCGTATGTAATGAATTATAAGAAATAATTGAGTTTTCTGCATTCAAGTAGAAGTTATTGTTTCAGTTTATGGAATAAATTGATGTTTAAATTAATACAGTTATTACACGTGGTATCAGAGCCCTGGTTCAAAATCTGGAACCAAGGGCCTACCTACCTACTTACCCGCCTACCTGATTTAGTAATGGAATTGTACCCACCTAAAAATTAGATAAATCTAGGCCTGAGGGCCAAGTTCCAGCTCCAAGTCCCAGCGCCACCTCCACCTAACCTGTAAGCCAAGTATACATTTTGATTTTAGTATATACACAAATCTATATATAATATATAAACAATATGCCTAGAAAAACGAAATTTGTTTAATATTATACATATTTAAAGTGTTAAATAAATTTTGGCACTTGGCTCAATTAAACAAACAATATATATAAATATATAAAAAAAATAGAGTATAAACTAAATTACTAAAAGAAAACAAATAAAAATAATGGGCATATAGAATGATTAGGAGGATATGTTCTAGCTCATCAAAGTGAACTCAGATACATAATCCCTCACTATGCTTATTACAACAATAATCCTTAACATTATGCTTTTAAGATATGAACAAAAATATCGTAGTATTCTTCATTCTATCTCGTGTACAAGCTTAAAGAAGAAATGACTTATTCTTCCCTGTTCATCTTTATTCCTAATTCCTATCTGTCTTTGTATCCTATTTGAATTCCAATATTTCTCTTTATCCTATATTAATGTTAATAACTAATTACTAATATCTTAATAACTAATTACTACTAATATCATAAAGGCATTCCTAATCTAATAAAAAAGACATATTTATAGACAGAGGAGAACATGTCCAGAAGACACGTAAATTTCCAGATAAAACTCAGTTTAAAATTCATAACTAATAGATGTCGAGTGGCCAATACACATTGTCAGAATCCCAGAAATTAAATGAGAAGAATTATGCATCCTGGACCATCTTAATGGAGAACATATTGTCAGATAAAAAAAAAATTAGGGTTTGAAATGGCACTAAAGAAAAACCTGCCAGAGGTTAAGATGCACAGCAATGCACTAACCATCTGTGCCATAGCCCTGTGCAAGCGCCAGGCATCTCTTATGTCTTCCATCCCATGCACAGCCTCCCGAGCTTAACCAGGAGACTAGAACATCGCGTGAGCTCCGTGGAATGGCCTCATGCGTCACCCAATACACAAACCCAAGGGTGAGCACCAAGTCATGAGGAATAGAGCCCACTAGGAGTGTTCCTTTTACACAACGCCTATACATATACAACAGATACAGATACAGCATATAACATCTACCTTGCATCTGACGGAGCAATAATGGTAGGGTTCCTGCAGTACCCTGTCACAGGTTTCACAATGTTAAGAACCTGAATAGATCTACAAATATAATCACCACAAATACTGAATACACAATAGATCCACAAAGCAATATAGAAGAAACAACACTTTATTATTACCAAACCCTTGAGGTAGGGAAACACCATACAATGGATCCTATTATGGAAGGGATCCTCTCCTGTTCACTTGCCTCTTCGAGGGGGCATCCTCCTATTGAGCTTCATCTCCAAATACAATACTTATTTTCATGTCTCATTACATTGCTTGAACCACTTTATATAGTGCTACCATCACCTAAGAACATTCTAGAGGAGGAATCTTCTAGAAGTAGAACCTTCTAAGAAGTCCTCTTACATTTATTATATCTAACTACCATAGTGGGCCTTATTTAATAATATAGTGGACCTAGTCCACCTTACATTGAATGACCTCCATTATTATCACTATGGGCCCTCTGGGCCCCCCCACTACCTCTCTAGCTACCCACTTGTTAAGAACCTGAATAGATCTACAAATATAATCACCACAAATACTGAATACACAATATATCCACAAAGAAATATAGAAGAAACCACACTTTATTATTACCAAACCCTTGTGGTAGGGCACCATACAATGGATCCTATTATGGAAGGGATCCTCTCCTGTTCACTTGTCTCTTCGAGGGGGCATCCTCCTATTGAGCTACCGCTCCAAATACAATATTTCTCTTCATGTCTCATTACATTGCTTGAATGTCTTTATATAGTGCTACCATCACCTAAGAACATTCTAGAGGAGGAATCTTCTAGAAGTAGAACCTTCTAAGAAGT
>ML778386.1:67531-107015 GCA_009831015.1 Picea engelmannii | reverse complement strand
TAATTTTTTTTTTTAAATATTAAAAAAAATTAAATGGTACATACTTTAGTATAACTCAAAATAATAGAAAATACACATCATGTGTATATTTTAAAATAACTATATAGAATATTTAGTCATGTTATTAATTTGCTTAATATTTTACCCATTCTCTAATGAATTTTGTCATGCGTATATATTAAATTAATTATAAGTTATTTGTCATGTTATTAAGGTGTGTTGATATCCTTCAACTTGTATTTTTTTCATGCATTTTAGTTTGTTTTATAATCGGTAATAATCAATATTTGAATAATATTTGTGTGTCGTGTATTTTGGTTTGTTTTGTAATTGGTAATAATTTATATTTGAATAATATTTGCTTTTTGTCATGTATGAAAATTTAAAAGTTATTATTTTTATTTTTTTACTAAATAATATTTAAAATATTTTTTTTTAACTTTTCTTATAAAGCAAAACGAAAAATATTTTTATAACATTGTTAAAACTCTAAAAATATACAATTTAATTTTGTGGGGTTAAAATCAACACTAAAACAATGAATATATATTCTAAATAGATTAATCTATACTTTTGACATGTTAACAATAAAAAAATAAAAGACAATAAAAATATACAATCAAAACAAATAACTACCATTATAGCAAGATATACAATCAAAACAAAGAACTACCATTATTTGTTATAGATGCAAACAAGAATGGAGTTTTCATCATTTTTCTTAATGAAACAATATGGACCTTGGTGAAAAACTTCTTGTTTTATTAGTGTCAATACACAAATGTTAATAATGTGATTTAATCTAATATTCATATTACACTTTCTTGTGATGGTAAATATAAATATAAATATAGAAATCACACAATTAGCTTTCCATGAGATAATAATTCAATTGCTAAAAACCTTCTACATCGTATTGAAGATTTAGATATTATAATAGTCGAGAGTGAAGGACCTAATCTAAATACTATAAGTATATTGATAATATATCATGTGTAATGGATGCATTTTATTATACAATTCAAATGGACAACTATTACCAGGATGTTGAAATTGACCTAGACGCAATTGTAGCTCTTCCAAATCAACCAATATATTTGTTTGATAGATTGCATTATATCAAATCTGACATAGATGAATTAAAATGAAACAATGTATACATTGAATGATTTCAAATTTAGATCAATTGCATTTTGATTATTCCTCCTTTACAATTAGATTTGCAAATGCACAATGAGAATTGGAAATATGAATTTTTATTCAAAATGCAGATTCTTTCTCTGATCTACAAATGGAATGGATAGAAATTGGGTTGTCACCAACAAATAAACACAACACCAATTTTTTTTACATGCCTTTCCCAACATTATTCCTGACAGGTATTATTGATTGGTTGTAACCATGCTTGGTCATCGTTTTCCTACATGAATATGCATTGCATCTACTTAAGTATTGTGATCAAAGATTTGGAAAACATCTCAAGTTTCACCATTTTCTATTGAACATGATAATGAGTCATCGAAGCCAAGGAACATTTTCTCATAAAAAAAATATAGAAGATGGATTTCCTACCACAATACATAGTTTTCATAAATATCTAACTGTTGACAACAAATTGGTTGAATGGTTAATTTCATATTTCTTCTACCTTCATATATTCACTATAAATTAATTTTCATAGGTATGAGTGGAAACGCATATGATCAACACATATTCATAGGTTTTTATGGTTATAAGGTGCACCAAACATGGAAACGTTGGATTGGAAAGATGAAGTAAGAGTTATTTCTACAAAAAAAATTGATAACTATGCAACTAAACGGAATCCTTGTGATAATTGTTCCTTTTATCCTTAACAGTTTTCCATCTTCATAACCTATCATCACTGTTTTCATATTATGTTTGACTGAATTAATCTTAACTAAGCCATCTTCCATAATCACATGATGTCCTGCTTGTCGAATCGTGACTAAAGAAAACAAATTATTTTTAAAGGTTGGTACATACCATACATTTGAAATCATTCTTTCTCTAATATTAGGTAAATAAAATTTAACTACTCATTTTCCATAAGGAGTATGTTTGGTATTATCTGCAAGAAAGACGGAATTAAGATGGCATTCTTGAAAATTCCAAAAGAAGTCATGTCTAAAAGTCATGTGTTGAGATGCTCTTGAATCTAGAATCCAATCATCTTCATAATCACTTTGAAATCGGTGAAAATTTGTAATGTTGAAGATGAGGTAAAGACATATTTTGAACCATCATCATCTCGATCATTTTCAAACTGTGTTGTGTTTTGATGAAACTTGGAAATTTTATCAATGGAAGTTCGACAATATTTTGCATAATGACCAACTTTGTTACATCTTCTACAAACAATTTGACTTAAATCTCTTCGTCTGCCTGAATTATGTCCTCTGCCTTTGTTTTGACCTTTGTTTGGAGTTTGTCCTCTACCTTGACTATTTCCTTGAAAATACCCTCTACCTTGGCTATTTCCTCTTCCTTGAAAATACCCTCTGCCTTGATTGTTTCTCTGCCTTGAAAATAGCCTCTGCTTTGACTATTTCCTCTTCCTTGAAAATTGCTCCTGTCTGAAAAATTGTTTTCTCTACTTTGGCTTCATCCACGACCTTGTAAAAAATGTCCTCTTCCTCTGCTTCTAGAACTGTCAGTTGAAGATTTACTTGTGTTGGCTTCTGTGAAAAAAACATATTCCCCAACTTGATTTTTCTTTCCAAAAGTTTTGTTGTGTTGAGATAAAATCTCACTTAGCTCATCAAGCGTAATCTTGTATAACTTTTCAGTTACTTGTAAAGTTTCCAAAAAATGTTTATAGCAAGAAGGCAATCCAACAATTAAAATTGTGGTCATGAAACTATCATCTACTGCTTGAAAACCAGCATTTAGTATTTCTTGCTTAATGTTCTTAAGTATGGAAATATATTCATGTACATCACCTCCTTCAGTCAATTTTTGTTGGAGCAACTTTAATTGAAGATCAAATTTCTTTGATTCAGGTTGATTATCAAATAGAATCTTAAAAATTTTCAAAGAAGACCATGCATCAGTAGTATTTTCAATGTGGACATACATCTCATCATTAACTGAAGATTCGATGAGTGTTAATGCTTTGGAATTTTTAATTTCCCATTTCGCTAGTGTGGTTGCATATGTAGGTTTAATTGTCTTAGTATCTTCATTATATATATATCACGCCAAAGTTCATTATAAATGAGAGTGCTTTCAATGAGACATTTCTATGTGTTGTATGTTTTTGTGCCTTCAAGTTTATCAGAGTCATAGAACAAATTAATTAACTTCGACATTGTAGTGTTGAATCTTCACACCACAAAAATCAAGCAAAAGATATCAATATGAGAAACACACCACACGCATCACAAAAACGATCTATCGGGGCTCGGCCTTGACCCTTGTATAGTCGTTGAAACAGGTGAAAAATGATTGATCTTCGCACTTGGCTCTAGTCAAATTCCAAGTAACTTTCAAAATTTTACTTCTTACAATGCTCTTGCAAATTACCCCCCCCTCAAAGTAAAATTACTTTGAGTTACAAAAAATTTGTTACCCAACGTTGTAGCAGGCTCCTCTCTACTTGTAATATCTCGCCAGGTATTGTATCACAACTAATATTGGTAAGATTTCCTTGTAGTCTGTACAGAATTTTGTTCTTGTCTTTTCATTCACATGACAATCATCTAAAACAAATTGATCTAAGTAAATACTTTTAGAATTTAACTATTACAGACTCCTCAATAAAATCCATATGAAATCCAATCATATGTATTAGAAAAGAAACATCTAAGTGACACTTGCTTCATTAAACTTGTGAATTTTCAGACCACGCTGAAAATGATTTATTATTGGTTGATCTCATTGGCAAAAAACATTGTTGATGAAATTGAAATGAAAAAGAAAACCTCTTCAAAAATCATTGTTCAGATATAACTAAGCATATTTGGCATAAATCCAGCAGTGTGTGTGTCTGTCGTGCATTCTCTCACTCAGTCAAATTGATCAATAGCGACCTTATTGGAGTCTCCTCCAGGTGACACCAAATCCAGCGAGAATATCTTCAAGATGAAATGCATGCAATGTCGTACGGTTGACAAGGGTGTCGGACACAAACAAGGGCCAAATCTGCATGGGCTCTTTGGCAGGCAATCTAGAACCAAGATGGTATTCCCTTAATTTTGTTTCACCTTTTGAAAGTTATATGTAATTTGTAGCTTTGCAATGTCTCCAGAGTAGGTGACAAAAGTGTCTAATGAAAGTTGTGTCTGCGTCTTCCTCGAAGTAAGATTTACCTGCTTCACAAAAACAGCTCTTAAAGCATCATAGGCCGGCTGCACCAAGTTGCTTAAAACAACTCCATTGTCCAATATCATCCCTCCCCGACGTGAATTAATCTATAAAATCTGAGATTTGATCCAGCATTCCAATTATGTCTGAGGAACAAATGTTAGATATTCATTATTCACGACGTCCTCCACCTTTCTCCGCAAACTCTTATTCTCTTCCCTTTGATCACTTTCAGTATTCGGTATTTCCTTTATGCGGTTGAGCATGTAGTATACTAATGTAACAATAATGGCTTGATTATTTCAATAGTGATTTCTAGATATCTGTAACAGTTTATTTCAACAACACTTTCCAGAAATGGTTATTTCAAAGGCGCTTTTCAAATCCGCTGGAGAGAAAATGGGAAATCGAGGAAAAAATTCTTCTTAGGGGGAAATCATGGTTTGCAATTGAGGTTTTCCAATGGAAATCAAGGTTTTCCAATGGAGCAATGAAATAATTGCAGAAACAAAAAAAAAAAAAAAAAATCTCTTTAAAAAATGAACAATTAACTGACCAATTCATTGACGAAGGGCACCGACATTTTTCCTTGGCTTGTAGAGATGGAATCTCCTTATCATATCATCTAATCTCCTCCTCACATAATCGACATTACTGGAGCTATAATACCACAATAATGACAGAAGTGTCCTTAGACACACACTTTTATTAAATAGGAAAAGAAATTACATATGATAATTTGCAAGAGTTTACACCTAAACACCTCAACACTCTTGCAGAGATATATATAAGCTAAATGTCCTAACTAAATCTAGTTATGGATCACTTATTAAATAAACAAGTGTCCATTTACAATAAATGTTATCTTAATTTTGTCTTTCTCGCAAATAATACCAAACATACTCCTTATGGAAAAGGAGTAGTTAAAGTTTATTTACCTGGTATTGGAGAAAGAATGATTTCAAATGTATGGTATGTACCAACCTTTAAAAAGAATTTGTTGTCTTTAGTCACGATTCAATGAGCAGGACATCAGGTGATTATGGAAGATGGCTTAGTTAATATTAATTCAGTCAAACAGAATATGAAAACAGTGATGACGGGTTATGAAGATGGAAAATTGTTAAGGACGAAAGGAACAGTTATTCCAAGGCATTCTGACTTTGTAGGAGCAGTAAGTACAGGTATTTCACCTATAATATTGTGGCATGTGAGATATGGAAATCTCAACTTTGAAAGTCTCTCTCAATTGCAAAAACAAGGGATGGTTAAGGGACTTCCAACTTTCAAAAAGGAAAATACAAAATGTGAAGCTTGCATTTATGGAAAACAAAGTCGGGAGAGTTTTCCAACAAGTTCATGGCATGCAAATAGGCAGTTGCAACTAGTTCACAAATATGTTTGTGGACCACTATAAACTTCTTTAATTTGTTGAAAATAGTTTTTACTCTTTATTGATGATTTCAGTAGAATAACTTGGGTTTACTTCTTGAATAAAAAGTCATAAGTATTTGAAAAGTTTAGGATTTTTTGTCAACTTGTTGAAAATGAAGTTAAAGAAAAGATAGGCACTCTCAGGACAGATAATGGAGGGGAATTCACCTCTAATGAGTTCAAAACTTATTGCACAGACAATGAAATAAGAAGACATCTTACAAATTTCTACACTCCTCAACAAAATGAAGTCGTAGAAATAATGAATCACACCTTTTAGGAATGGAAAGATCCATGTAAACCTTTTAAAAGTTAAGTTCTACATATTGGACAAAAGCAATCCATACATCTATCTACTTAAGGAACAGATCTGCAACTTCTTCTTTGGACGACATCACACCTTATGAATCATGGTTTGGTTTCAAACCTCGAGTTAAACATCTTAGAGTTTTTGGATCGGTATGTTATGCCTTAGTTCCGAAAGAAAAATGAACTAAGCTTGACTCAAGAAGCTTGAAATGCACAATGATTGGGTATTCTGATGAGAAGAAAGGGTACCAAATTTTTTCCAATGGAAAATTTATTGTAAGAAGGGATGTAATTTTTTATGAAACTGAAAGTAAGAATGTTGAAGAAATAGAAAGTATTCTTCAAAAGTTAGAAATTAAAGGCAATCAAAGAAAAGGAAAAATGCAAATTCAACCAAATTCACATAATTGGTATGAACTTGATTTTCCTTCATCTGAAGATGATACATCCATTCCATTTACTTCGAAAACATCATATGGGTCTTCCAACAATTCATCAGACTCTCCTAGCAGTGGTAGTTCATCTGAAAATGATTCTCCACCTCTAGAATCTTCAACTGATCGAAAAACATCAGTTTACATTAATCCAATTTACAATAATGGTAATTCAGATCCCCAAACAAGTGAACATAAACTACCAAAATGGGTAGTTCAACTTTTGAAAGATGTAATGCCTCATGAGCAGAATAAAATAGGAACAAGGGGGTCACACAGAAGTGAATAAATTTTTTCCTTGATAGCAAATGATTTTATTGAACCTTCCACATACAAAGAGGCAGTAAAACCTAAAGAATGACAACAGGCTATGATTGAAGAGTATCAAGTAGTAATTGATAAAAACACTTGGAAACTTGTTGATTTTCCTACAAGTGTTAAACCCATCAGATGCAAATGGGTTTACAAAATTAAATACAACCAACATGGAGAAACTGACAAGTATAAAGCACGGCTTGTGGCTAAAGTTTTTGCACAGTAGGAAGGCATTGATTATGAGGAAACTTTGCTCCTACAACTAAATGGAATACCATCTATTAACGCTTGCATTGGCTGCTCAGAAATGTTGGAAAGTTCATGAAATGGATGTAAAAAGTGCTTTTCTCAACGGAGACTTACAGGAAGATGTATATGCAACAACCACCAGATTTGAAAATTGAAGGGTAGGAACATAAAGTATGCAAATTAATTAAGGCTTTATATGGGTTAAAGAAATCTCTTCGAGCTTGGTATACCAAAATGGATGAATACCTTAGGAAAGTTGGTTTTCAACGAAGTGAATCTGATGATACTTTGTATATCTGTCAACAGGGTCTATATCTAGTGATTCTTGTTATGTATGTAGATGATTTGATCATTACGGGAAACAATGATGATCATATTTCACAGGCGAAAAATGAGTTACATGCAGGTTTTAAGATGACTGATTTGGGACTACTTCACTACTATCTTGGAATTGAAGTATTCCAACGTCCACATCATATTTTCATTTCTCAGAGAAAGTATGAAACAACAATTTTTCAATGATTTGGCATGGAGGATTGAAAACCATATCTTACCCCTATGGAACAACACTTGAAACTTTTGAAATTTTAAAGGGGGGGAAATGGTAGACAACACTATTTATAGACAAATGATTGGCAGCTTGATTTATTTAACAAACACTCGACCAGATCTATCTTATGCAGTCAGTATTCCTTCATGATTTATGTAGCAACCACGGGACAACCACTATAATGCAACCAAAAGAGTTCCTCGATATATCCAAGGAACAAAAGATTTTGGTCTTCTTTACAAAAAGACTAAAATTGTGTACTTGGTGGATTTTCAGATGCCGACTGTTGGTTATTATTTCCCTTCTCGGGTTATCTAAGTTATTGACCCAGGGTTCATGTCATTCGGGGTTCTAGCAAAGCCTCTAAAACTATCGGCCCTCCTAGTAAACCAGAAGGCAACACAACACCCAGAAGACACTGTGCAGTCTCACCTAAGATAACTTTAAATGGGTGGTTGTAAGACTCGGGTGTTTACAGTCTAGGACAGAGTAGGGGATAAAGGGTTTCTTGAGTAGCTCTATACCACAACTTGTTATTGTAATCTACTTATTACTTGAAATCACATGCGTATAATTCAAGGTATAAACAGAGTCTAACCATGCATTTATTTATTCATCACTCTTAACCGCTAATTGTTGAAAGACAGTAAAGATATGAAAACATTCAACACATTATGCAAATATTACCGTGGTTCACCCCCTCCTGGGATACGTCCACAAAGATTTGGCTCTTAGCTCTTTTATTATGGTAGTTCTGCAATTCCTGCGCTGCGCGTTTACAATCCTCCACAAAATTGGGTGAGATCTATGTGAGGAAAACTAGATCGCACAAGGCTCCATAGCCTATGGTCTAATCCTCAGATCCCCCTCCCCTCGTATCTCCTTTTCTCAACAACTTACAAAATCGGTCCATACATTACATATCACTTTACACACGTAATCAAAACAAAAACAACAATCATAATAAATTCCAACCTTATATGATACTTTCGTATCTATATTTATACATTTCGGGCTCTTCAACCATTTTAAGAATATTACCAAAACCCTAACCCTTCTTACGCTAGGTCTTTCTCTCATGCACGTGATGTTCTTTCTCCAAATGTCGCTTTCCTTTGTGCACGCTTTCTTCAATGCGCGCATGTTGATATTTTGCCAGTTGTTACTTCAGTTTTTTGCACGCTTTCTTTCCCACAATCATTATTCTTTCCACTTCAGCTTGGTGCCAACATGCCCCCAACACTGACATGTGAATTGTCCCGAGTCACCTAATTGCTTTGTGATTCCTCGATCTCCCTAGTGATCATCTAGAATGTTTCCTGCAATTCTGATGCTTGTGTCAGTGCCTGTGCGGTTTTATCCTTGATGGTGTCGACTGTCTGAGCTGCCACTCCCCTGCTCATCAGTTTGACACATTCTAGTTGAGTCTATGTTGTCTGGTTTCTGGCTTCTTCTGCCTATGCAAGTACTTCTGCTACCCGTTCCTGCAATGGTTCTATTTGAGCTTGATGCTCCTATTTCTATGTTTGCGCAATGATAAGCTTTGCCTGCATCTTCTTCAGCTCTTGCGTTCCCTTGACCCGTTCTGGAATTGGTATGGTCTTATGTCGATGCTTGATCTCTTGGATCATTGTAGTGATCCTTTCCTCCTCCCTAGCCCATTGTTGGACCTATGGATCCTCTTCCATCTTTGTCCAAATTTGCGTTTCTTTATCCAACAAGTCGGTTGCCATGCTAACCTGTTTTTCTAGTTCCCGCAGTTGCATTGTTGCTTCCGTCTTCCTTTTCTCCTTCACTACTGGTGAAGTCATTGGTCTATTATTTTGGTGGAGAGTCTCGATCTCCTTCTGATATCGATCAATTGCCTGCGTAATCTAGTCGATCTTTTCTGCGGCTGGGAGTTCGTTTCCTTGTGAAGTGGTTGGAAGTTTCCCAAAAATTGCTTCCACTCTGTGTTCCAACTCATTTCTTCACTCCTTCTCCTCCTGAGTTTCAGATTTTGCCTACATGCAAACTATTTCCAATGATTCTCGCTTCTTTGTTTCTTGTTGTATCTCGACTAAGTTCTTATGTTCTCGAGACTGCATCTCGTGGTCAACACTAACCTATAATTGGTATAATTCCTTTGATGGAATCCTTGTTAAGACCAATTAGATCTTATCCAAATCCTTTAGTGGTAGTTGTCCCACAATTTCATCCATTCGCAGCATGTTAGGCTTTATGTAGACCGTGGAATGTGGCTTCAGAAGAACTGGATCACGTTCTTCTACCTCCATCCTTTTTGTGGTCCATGCGCTTGATGGCTCTATGCCTCTACTGCTACTCGTGATCTGGGCTTCCCCGAATTTCTTAAGGAGTTGTCCCATTTATGTTAGTTCCTTCTGCAGTTTATCCCTATGGTGTGCAACATGATCGAAGTCCTTTGCGAGGCAATCTTGGACCATTCTGGAAATCATCTCGCCATCATCCTTCATGATTGTGTATTCTGGTGGTGGTCATTGTGCCTTTGATTTCTTGTATGCACCTGTTTCCTGTACTGCTGGTCTCTTAGTTCCCCCTAGTTCCTATGTGATGGGGTTCGATGTGGTTTCCTGTGTTCCCTCAGCCAGTTTTTGTTGTCCATGGGTTGGCTGAGTGGTTTTTTTCCTCCCTTTATTGGTCCCTAGCTGCTCTGCGCCATCCTCTTCCTGAGTCGACTTGATTTGGCCCGTTCTTGGTTTCTTGGGTATTGGGATTTTTGGAGGCTCTGTTTCCACCTGCGGAGCCCCTCCCTCTATTGTTTATGTCGATAATTCCCTAGGTATTGTTGGAATCCTCCATTCATCAGGCGATTCTTTGATGATCATGTCGATATCACCCTCAATGACGTAGTAGCGCATCTGTAGCCACTGTTTATGTGGGTCCTGCCTTGGTTGTATCCACATAGCTTGTCACCTCGCCCAAAAATTGGCGATGTCCCTATATCATGCGACAACCTCCGGTGTTATTCTCCATGCTCGACTGATGGCTTTCTGCATTGCCTGTAGGTAAGCATTGAAAACGATTCCATTTTCCTTCTTATTTTTGGCTAGCGGCGTGGCTTTCAGGACATGATATCTTGCTCCTCCTGGATGTGGTGTGTTGCAAAAGGTGACGTGTTTTGGTTCTCGCCATCCCATGAAATCTATGAGAGTGATCAACCATGAGTAATGAACTTCCGTACCTACGTCCTGTGCATATTTGCAGTCTACTTGGAACAAGTTTGACAGGTATGGTGTCCAACTCATGTAGGTGCCTTCTACGCACTGAGCTACAATAGCGATGAATCATGTCGATACTTCATCTTTGTGGTATTTTCTTAGCAGTTTGCAGGCTAAGATATTTTCTCCCAATTGAGTGGAGGCATCATTAATTCGTTTGATTATAATGCCTCTTGTTCCCCTGTCAATTCCATATTTATTATTCATCTCTTTTGCCAATGCTTTCTCCTTAGACTTATCGTCTAGAATCAGCGTGGGATCCATACCTCCGGTGGGTAGTCCAGTTCTCTGTGCAATAAGTTCAACAGTGATGGGGACGGGTTTGTCCAGCCATACATCCCCTCCATTCGTAACTGCCAACATTTTCTTGACGCATGCCATCGCATATTGGCCTCTGCCAAAGTGTGGTATCTTCAACAATCCTAGAATGCCTGACCTGTCCAGTCCAGTTGCCCATTGGTGTGGCTGAGTGATGGTTCCTCCAAGAGGGTTCACGGATATTGTCTACATAAAGACCTATGGTGCAAGCTATGGATATTTGATTTCATCTGCTACGTCATGGTCGGAATACTTAAGTTTTTCGATATGAACCAGTAGTTGCAAGTCCACATGTATTCCCTGTGGTATGAGAGGTAGCACAATATCTGAAGTCGGTTTCTTTCGAGGTGAGATTAGTATATGAACTCGGTCCTCTTGCTGTGTTGGTTGGCTCAAAGTTCCAGCAGCTTCTGGCTACCTCTTTTCCATCCATTATGCCCAAGCCATGCCCATTGCACCAGTTGGCTTGGCTGAAAAAGAAAAATCTGGGATGGGTATTTGTGGAACATCTGGTTGCACTTTTGTTTCTGAGTTTTGTGTGCTTTCATTAGCTCCTATTGTTGCTTCAATATGTTCCAGTGGTATTTCCTGGTGGGTTCCTACTGCTTCATTCTAAGGCACCTACGTCTCTACTGGTGTGTCCTCTTTCATGGCTTCAGCTTGTTCCTGGGGGATCTCTTCCATGATCGGTACGGATTCTATTGGGATGTCCTTTGGTGATGGGATTTCATCAATATCAATGATCTTCGGTGGTTACTGCTCATTTTCTTCCCGTGGTCCTTGTGACCTAGTCTGAAACCTATTTGGTATGACTGTCTGGCTTGGTTCTGTGAGCTTCGGTGGTGCCATACTAGTGTCTGTCGGATGTTTGTTGAGTTCGAATGGCTTTGAGAAGCTCTATGATCTTGTTCTGTGCATTCTAGCTACTATTTCTCTTTCTTTGTTCTCCTTTCGCGAATATACTAGTTGTTTTTGTGCTCATGTGTTGTATCAGCTTGCCATGAAGCTTGTTGATGATGCTTTCGTCCCTATGCAATTAATGCACCCTAAGTGTGGGTTCAATGAATTCGCATCATTTTTGTACTTTCCATTATGCCTACTCTGTCGTCTCGATTTGGCGTGTTTAATGTGACATCCCATCTGTCCTTGCCTTGCTTTAACTCTGCCTTGTGTTTTCCTGTCAGCCTGCTTTTGTTAGCTTTCCTTTTCCTGCTTGTTTCCATTTTCAATATGGCCATTATATTTTCCCTCACTGGCATCGTATTTTGTATGCTGCTTGTCCATCATGCTGCGCGCTATTTTTAGGTTGTTTTCAGGTTTTTTTTTTTCCACTACGCGGTGGGTGGTCGGTTGTCCTTGTACAGTTTCAGCCGGCTCTAATTGATCATTCCTCTGAGTTCTGCACCTGCTATATATCTTAACTGTAAATATCCTCTGTTGGTGACAGATTTTACCTCATATGGTCCTAGCCAATGCATCCTCAGCTTCCATGGGTGTTGCAATGATTTATTTTCGTAGGGAAATACTAGGTCTCCTTCCTTAAACGTCTTCCTCTTGATGTGACAGTCGTGCCACGCTTTATCTCTTGCTTTCTGTACTTGTTGATGGAATCCTTCCAAGATTATGTCTTTCTTCATCGATAGTAATTGATTTAGTCATTCCTAGACTGTGCCTCGTTCTGTCATTTGTGTAATAGCTGCTACACATAGGGTAGGTATTAAAACTTCTAATGACACTACTGCCTCTTGACCATAGACTAGTTTGAATGGTGTGTGTCCTGCCAATGTTTTGCAGGTGGTTCTATATGCCCATAATAATTCTGTTACCTTGAGGTCCCAATCGTCCCTATTGATGTCACATATCTTCGTCAAGGAATTCTCTAGAATTTTGTTGAAGGCTTCTACTGTTCCATTTGCCTGTGGATGATACGGTGCGATTTTTTGGTGATGAACTTCAAGCTCTTCAAGAATCACATGGATGGTTTTGTTTATGAAGTTCGTTCCTTGGTCTCTTATAAAAATTCTTCGGCACCCAAATCTAGTAATTACCTATTCAAATAGAAAGTGTGTAGTTGTCTCTGCACTGCAATCTTTTACTAGTGTGGCTTCCGCCCATCTTGTTAAGTATTCCATCGTGGTGATAATATATCTCGCCCATGTTCTCTTAGCTGGTGGGTGAATTGGTCCCAAAAAGTCTATTGCCCATTTTTCGAATGCCTAAAGTGTCACTTGCAGTTGTAGTGGCATATTGTCCCTTATGTTGGGTTTGCCTACCCTTCGACAGACATCGCATTGCTGACAATACTATTTCGAGTCTCTATGGATCATTGGCCACAATAATCCTGCGCGTAGTACCTTCTACGCAGTAGATTTTCCTGCATAATTCCCTCGTGCTATTCCCTCGTGGGCTTCTGCTAGAATTCTTGGTCGTTCATGGTCTAGTACGCATCTTCGTAAGATGATATATGCGCCCATCTTGTATAGATGTCATGCGTTCAATTGATAGTCAACTGTTTGGAATACCAGATTCTTCTTCTGTGAAGTGGTATATTCTTGCAGCGCAATACCTGTGCTCAAGTACTAGATGATCTCTGTGAAGTGGTCGTCAGCAATCTGTACTAAGAATAGTTGTGCATCTAGAAAGTTGTCTTCTAGATTCGTTTGTTCCTCTCCATTTGTGACCCTCGATAGGTGGTCAAACCCTACATTCAGTTTTCCTGGTTTGACTATTACCTCGAAGTCAAATTATTGAAATAGTAGTAACCATAGATAGATTCTCCCCCCTAACACTAGCTTGTTGACTAGGTATTTCAGGGCTGAGTGATCTGTAAACATATTAAAGTGTTTTCCCAATAGGTAATGTTTGTATTTCTGCAGTGCATACAACATCTCTAGGCCTTCTCTTTTTGTCATGTTATAATTTTGTTCTGAGTCTGATAGTTTTCTTCTTGTGAATGATATCAGGTGATCCAAGTCTCCTGCTCCAAGTTGCGCTAAGATAGCTCCAAGTGCTATCATTGATGCATCTACATGTACATGGAATGTCTTTTCCCAATCTAGAAATACCAGTATTGGTGCGGTGACCATGCTTTCCTTCAGGGTATCTAAACTGTGTTGGCACTCATCGTTCAATTGATACTTGGTATCCTTCCTTAACATTTTTTCCATTGGCGCTATGATCTACGCATAGCCTTTGATGAATTTCATATAATATCATGTGTGTCCTAACATTGCTCTGAGTTGGCGGACCGTTTTTGGTGTTGGTAGGTTAACAATGACTGTGATTTTGACTAGATCCACTAGCAAACCCTTTTTTCATACTATGTGTCCCAATAGTATCCCAAATGGTGTTCCAAATATGCATTTCTTGATATTCAGTGATATTTGGCACTGTCTACATCGTTCTAACATTAGTCGTAAAACTTCCACATGGTTTTTCAACAGGCTATGAACTGTCCAATCATCCAGGTATACTTCAAGAAATTGGTGGATGAATTCCTTAAATGTTGCGATGACCACTCTGGAAAATATCGCAGGCGAATTCTTTAGTCCGAATGGCATGACTATATACTGATAAGATCCCCATTTTGTCATGAACGTGGTCTTGTGTCTATCCTCCTGTGCTATCTTAATCTGATGATATCCTGAGAATCCATCGGTGAATGAGTAGGCTTCATGGCCTCCTACGTTCTCGATTACTTCGTTCATGAACAGTGTGGGGAATGGGTCATGTAGGCATGCGTCGTTCAACTTCCTCAAGTCGACGCATATCTTGATCCCTCTTCCCTGTTTCTTGTCTTGTACTACCATCGGGCTTATCCATTTTGATTCTTCCACTGGTTCGATGATGTGGGCCTCGAGCATCCTGTCGATCTTGTCTTTAACTTTCTGTTTGTATATGGGGTTCAGTCTATAGGGTCATTGTTTAATGGGTCTCGCATTAGATCTGAGTGGTATTTTCATTTCTCCTATTTCTTCGGCTATTCCTTTCATCTCTGTAAAGTTTGTAGGAAAAGGGTTGTTGTATTCACGCAGCAATTATGTGATGCTTTCTAGTGTCTGTTCATCCCAATAATCTCCAATGTTGGCCATTTTGGGATGCTTGGCAGTCCCTATGTTCACCTTCTTTATCTTGATTGGCACAAAGAATACCTCTTATTCTAGGGGTGGTCCTTCCACATCTCTCTCGCCTTCGAGTTATTCAATCTGAATATCGTGTGGATCATCTTCATCTGGTGCTTCCTCCTGTACGTGGTAGCATGACAACAGTTCCTTGATTGTCTGCTTATTCTGTTGTTGTACCTCTATGATAACTTCCACTTCCGGTTTTGTAATGAATATAACTTCTCTGATCCGTTTCAAGGCCTCGTCCATGTTGGGGTTCTCATGATCAAATGAGAAAGTGAATGTAAAGTTCTATTGGATTGTCACCCATGTCTTAGTTCCTTTACGCATTTCTTGGTTCGTATACTAATTCACTGGTATGCCCTCTAAAGTATGAATGAAGTGGTGAGACCATTCTTCTAGTGGTGTCATTTTCCACAGTGTTTTACATGCCTCTAAGTGTTCTGTTGGTGCGCCTATTCCATCATATTTATGTTGGTTGTTCCATATCGGTTATGCGCCGAACCTTATGCGCAGTAATCATTTGCACTGGTACCAATATGTGATAGTCTCTTTGTGCGTACCCCACCATCTTGCAGGTGTATCCTTTAGTGCTAACTCCAGTGCTAACAATCTCTGGTTTTCTAATACTTTGTCTTCATATTGTGTCAAGAAATTTTCCAAATCATTTAGCCCGTGAAAACTGGGTGGTTCTCTGATTTTTGTGCCAATCCATCTTACTGCGTGGTCTATTATTTCACACCTTCTCGTGGATACTTCGTGTAGTCTTTGTTTCTAGTTTTCTAGCCCAGTGTATGAGTCTGTTGTGCATGAAGTATTTCTTCATCAACTAAGAACCTCATCTGCATTTGGGTTTATATAGTCTGCATCGCACGCAATTGTTCTATATAATTGGTCGATCTCTTCTAAGTCCAAACAAGTGGGTTCTACGAACCTCTCACCTTCTAATGGGTCGAGTGGGGCTATGACCCTGTAGTCCCCTGACTCAAATGTCATTTTTCTGGTTTTTAAGTTAATTATGGACTGGTTGTCAAATGCCCAATCCAATCCAAGTAGCGTCAGGTAAGGTGTTGTGTTGTCTACTATTTCGATGAATTCAAAGTCTGCCTTAGTGCGCACACCATCCAAATCTACCGTCACTCCTTTCAGTCTACCTATTGGTAGGACTCTATGTTGATTTGAGAGATTTAATTGAACAATTGAGTATCCCAGTGTGGGTTCTCCCATGCATTGCCATGTGATTTTTGGTAGTACATTCACTTTGGATCCTAGATATAGTATAATATCTCCCATATTGAAATCTCCAATGTTAGCATTCAGTTTAAATTCCCTACTTGTTCTTCTTCTTGTGTAGGTGGTTGACAGTTTTCAGTTCTGGCTTTTGTTCCGTCTCACTACTGCATTTTTCTAGGATGTTTTGCAATATTTTGATAGATGAAGGATCAATTAACAGTTTTATGCATGATTGCAAAAATTCTTTGATAGTACTTACTTGTTACTTGGGTTGTATTCTGTTGGTATGGTCCAGTGATGGTGGCATGTCATATTCTAGGGCTTCCTTGCTCTGATGTGCAATCGACACTATGTCCTCCTTATGGAATTCTTGTCGAGATTCTGTAAAGATCTCCTTCTCCTTATGCGTGTCAAACTGCTGCTTAGGGTCAGTGTTATTCTTTACCCATTGGTTTTGCATTGGATCCTGTCGAACTGTGTCAGTTCCTGTTTTTGTTCCTCCCTGAGTGACTATTTTGATGTTTTGTCCATCATCCCTTGCTTCGGCTGAAATCCACTGAACATTCTAGTTATTTTGATTCCTTTTCTCCTGGATCTTTACAAGTAGTGTTAGACATTCCTCTGTATCGTAGTCTGATGCGCGATAATACATACAAGTCGCTAGTGGCAGTGGACACTCCCATGCATAGTGTCCTGGTTGCTGGCAATTGTGACATGTGATTGGTCCTCTACCGCATCCAAAGCCTCCTCTGGCACGTCCTGCTCCTTTATAAGTTGTGTGATTGCCTCGTGGTGCATTGCACTATGGTCCCTGATTATACTACACGGTATCGTACCGGGGTTGTGTCGGGTTGTACTGCGGCTGCGTGTTATTGTAAGGCTGTTGTGTAGTGTTGTATGGGGTTGGGGCTTGATTGAACTGTGGTTTTGCCTGCCCAGTCATAATTTATGCCTGTACCCTGTATGCATCGGATGTTCTTTCCCGCATCAGCTCCATAGTTCTGCAATATTTGTCGTCATGGCCGACTTACTTGCAAAAGGTGAAATATGATTTTGTTGGGACTGTTTGGTATTTCTACATCATCGTGCAATGGTAAGGTTTGTGACCCGGTTTCTTGCATATTTCACACCATAATCCTCCTTGTGGTAATGGGTTTGGAATTCTCACTGCCATATACTGCGTGAACGTTGGACATTCATTCTTATGGTGTCCTTCCATCTGGCAAGTAGTGCACCAAATGACTTCTCATTTTTCCTTGTTCTTATTCTGGTTCAGTTGAAATGTTAGGTTCTTCATATCCTCCTTCAATTCTTCGATAGTTGGGTCTGTCTACTGGTACTGATTCTCTTCCAATTGCAAGGTTGACTACAGATCTTCCACCTACGTCTGAAACTTCTGTTGTCATAATGGATATTTTAGATGTGGGAGTAGTGAGTTGACAAACAGGTGTCAATGCTTCATATTGGTCATAAGGTATTTTAACTTCCCTTTTAATCGTTTGAATCTTTGATCAATATCCCATACTGATTCTCCTGGTTTTTGTCTTATTTCAATCATCTCGTTCATTTACTGATCCTCTGAGCTCGGCTTCTGGAACTTATTTATCAATAGTTTCTTAATATTTTCCAGTGTTCTTGTCGTCCCAGGAACATTGTTCGTGTCTAGACTCATGTACCAGTCTAGTGCACGGTATCTTAGTATGATTGCTATCTACACGAGTTTGATGTTATCATCAGTGATCTGCTTTGCTTCCCATATCTTTGCACAAATGAACAAATGCTTCTCAGAGTCTTATGTTGCTTCTCCTCGAAACTCTGGTAATCTGATAGTAGGATCTTGTCCTTCCATTCTGAATACTGAACTACTTCCTCCTCCACACAGTGTATATACTCGACTAAGGTTGCCTGAACTGGCTCCTCCAGTTGTTGCTCCTTATGTAGATGGACTTCCTATTGTCGGACTTCCTCCAAACTTTGGTTTTCTAAATGGTGGTGTTCTCTTTGGTGTATTGGTCGCACATGGATTTATGGGTTCCACACTGACATTAATATAAAATGGATGGTTTCCTTCTCCTCCTGTTCTTGGGCCTCTTATTTTCCTCTCATACGTGGCATGCATGATTTTCTCAATATGCTCCATAGCCCAGAGATCCTCTACCTCTTCCTCATCACTGGCCAAGCCCTCCCTCTTGACTATGACTCTCTTATTGGTATTCACCTTATATTGGTAGGGTGCTCCACTACGCGTCATTCCTGATGATGCCAAGATCCATATAAGTTGGTCGTCATCCATCAAGATCAGGTCCAAGGGTGCCTCCACCTTATTGTATTTATCCAACCCTCCTTCCATTCCTCCTCTCTCTGTAAGTGCTTCCCCCCTTCCCCCATGCACGCAGGGAAGTATAGTTGTCTGATTCCATTGTCATTACACCTTTGTTATACAGTAGTATCTTGATAGAATTATACAGTGATCAAATGTACCTTCCTTTGGGTCCTCGTAGGAACTCTTTCTCGGCTGCCCTATATGACTTTGATGTATCTACCGCAAATTTTATGATAAATCCTGCCACAATACTGTCAAGCCAAAATTCGAATGCATGGGTGAATTTTTTGTTCACCTGTTGCAGCTGCTCGATCTTCATTGAAGTCCAATCTAGTTTTCGAATCTAGTTCATTGTGTGGTCATCCATTAGCCTTAAGATCCACTCCTGTAGTAGATGTGGAAAATCATAGAAAAATATTTCATGTAAATCCATAAATACATATTTATCCAGGTATCTACGCAGTGTGATTCTAGGGTTTCTATTGTCTTTGTGTGCAAACTCTAGCTCTTTAGTTATCAACCATCCCTCGATTTCTTCTGTCGTGGGGTTCCAAGGTATCCACATTCCCTTCTAATGGTTCATTGCTCTTATGTTTCGTTCCTTCGGTTCTTGTCCACTCTATCTCATCTACTCAGTCCTCTCTTGTTCCTCCTAATGCAGAAACATAACCATTTGTTGGTTATTATTTCCATTCTCAGGTTATCTGAGTTATTGACCCAGGTTTCATGTCATTCGGGGTTCCAACAAAGCCTCTAAAACTATCAACCCTCCTGGTAAACTAGAAGGAAACACAGCACACAAAAGGCACTGATTAGTCTCACCCAAGATAGCTTTAAATGGGTGTTTGTAAGACTCAGGTGTTTACAGTCTAGGACAGAGTAGGGGATAAAGGGTTTCTTGAGTAGCTCTGTACTGCAAGATGTTACTGTAATCTACTTATTCCTTGAAATTACATCTGTATAATTCAAAGTATAAATATATTTTAACCATGCATTTATTTATTCATCACTCTTAACCGTTAATTTCTAAAAGACAGTAAAGATATGCAAACATTCAACACATTACGCAAATATTACTGTGGTTCACCCCCTCCTGAGATACGTCCACAAAGATTTGGCTCTTGGCCCTTTTATTATGGTAGTTCTGCAATTCATGCACTGTGCGTTTACAATCCTCCACAAAATTGGGTGAGATCTATGCGAGGAGAACTAGATCGCACCAAGCTCCACAGCCTGTGGTCTAATCCTCAGGTCCCCCTCCCCTCGTATCTCCTTTGCTCAATATCTTACAAAATCGGTTCATACATTACATATCGCTTTACACATGTAATCAAAACAACAACAACAATCATAATAAATTCCAACCCTATATGATACTTTCGTATCTATATTTATACATTTCGAGCTATTCATCCATTTTCAGAATATTACCAAAACCCTAACCCTTATTACGCTAGGTCTTTCTCTCATGCGCATGTTGTTCTTCCTCCAGTTGTCGCTTTCCTTTCTGCATGCTTTCTTGCATGTGTGCGTGCTGATATTTTTCCAGTTGTTACTTCAGTTTTATGCACGCTTTCTTTCCCACGATCATTCTTCTTTCCACTTCGGCCTAGTGCCAACGTCGACTTTGACGAAAGTATTGATGATCAAGCATCAACATCAGGTTATTTAATGAACATGGGTCGAGCAGTAGTGTCTTGGAATTGTAAGAAACAAGCTATAGTTTCCACTTCTACAACAGAAGTAGAATACATCTTAGCATGGGAAGCAACATGTGAAATTGTTTGGTTACGTAGAGTTTTGCAGGACTTGGCATTTCTCAAACATAATCTACATCATTATTCATCGACATCCAGTCATATATTAAGCTTGCCAAGAATCTAGTTTTTCATTCAAAGACAAAGTATGTGGACACCAAGTATCATCATATCAGATCACTCATTGCAAAGGATGTCATCAAGCCAATTTATTATCCTTCAGAAGATCAGATCTCTGACATTTTCACGAAACCTCTTGGAAGAATAAAATTTACTAAGTTCAGGGATGAACTTGGTATTTGTTGTAATTTATGTCTGGATCAAAGGGGGGAATGTTAGATGATCCAAAATACAAATATCATAGTTTTAAAAGTTAGAATAAAATGATTATTAATTTAGAATATTAAATTAATAATCTAGAATATTTGATTAATAAATGGAAACATTTAGAAATAGAGTATTGTTGTAAAATATATGACTCTAGAAAGGTGTCGTATCTTAAGCTCTAAATTAGGAGTATATTTAGAAGATTGTTAAGATAGAATTTATTGTAAAATGAACACTTGTTTATTTAATAAGTGATCCATAACTAGATTTAGTTACGACATTTAGCTTATATATAGCTCATTGCAATAGTGTTGAGGTGTTCGGGTGTAAACTCTTGCAAATTCTCATATGTAATTTATTTTCCTATTTAATAAAAGTGTGTGTCTGAGGTCACTTCTGCCATTAGTGATATCCATTATTGAAATATATTTATACATCGAACTCTACATGAAGACCCTTTTTTATTGGATAGAGGTGAAATATCATTTACAAATCTTTTTGATGATTATGAACAATTATCTAATCGAGTTCAACAACATACAAGATGTAGTACCAACTCATGATTACGTAAGAAAGGTTCTTCATAAACATCTTGCTACAATACCCCATGGGAATTTCAAGATGAATCAAATCTATTTATTAATGGTAAAGGACAAAATAAATATGAACCTACACATAATGATGATAGGTTAAATGTCCATAATGTATCTCTTGTTTCAATGTAACATACTAATGTTGATTTCCAACCAGTTTTTTCACATCGTGTAGTGTCGAAATACATTCCAAAATATTCTTCAAAAGATGCAAGAATATCATAAACCTATCAATACAAGTTAACAATATCTTAAATATGGATGAATATGAATATCCTCCCATACATGCATATAAAAAATTCAATGTTGCAACTATTGTAGATAGAGACATAGGAAGACAAGAAACTTGTCGTAAATTGTTAAATTTCCTACTTGTTCTTTGTAGTCATTAAAAGAAAAAGAAATACAAAATAATTTAGAAATTACATCACCAAGTCCGAAGATTAAATTACAATTGGATTCAATATATAGTCTGATGTCTCCTATAACAATTTAATATTTTTCAATTTTCTAGTAGATAAGAGTTGTTTCCTAATATCTTGGACACAATACTCTAAAACAAGAATTCGTTATTATCATTATTGAGCATCTTGTATCTATTAATATAATACCCCGCTAATTACTAAACTAGATATAATTCTAATTTTATCTCTAAAATTGGCATACTTATCATTACCGAGTGGTTTTTTCATTATGTCAACAATTTTCTCTACTATAGGACAAAATAAAGACAAATGTATTCATTATCAACCAATTCTATGATGTAATGATGATGTAATTCAACATAATTATTTTTGGCATGATAAATTGAGTTCTTCACCATCTTGGGAATACTCTGATTTTCGCAGAAAAGTGAGGTTGGTGTTGTTTGGTCAAGTTGAAGATCAACCAATATCCTTTGTAATCACATTGCCTCACAACCTATGTTGATGACTACTTTGTATTCTTCTTCACCACAATATAAGGTATCTATAGATTGTAGCTTAATCAACCATGAAATTTCCCCCAAACCAAGAGTGAATACATAGCATGTTGTTGATTTTATTGTATTGACTTATCCAACCCAATCAAAATCAATATATCCTATTAGTGTGAAGTCGACAGATCTCTGATATAGTATGTTGATGTCAAGGGTCCCTTTGACATATTGAGCAAATCATTTTACAACTTTCCAATGTTCCTCTTGATTCTTGGACATGAATCGAGAAAGAAAACTTACTACAAAACATATATTTGGTCAAGTAGTAGTAAGTTAAATCAACCTATGTACCAATTATTGATACAATGATGCATTAAGATATGGTGAGTCAGTGTAAGTTGAGAGTTTTATCCCAACTTCCATACGTGTGGATGTAGGATAAAATTTAGTCATTATGAATTTTACGCATTTATGCATTCTTATTGGTTGACCAACAATTGAATTAGAGAGAGTGATAGTGATAAAGATTAGTTCATATGTTTTAGTGATAGATATTAGTTCATAGGTTTTACCATCTTTAAATATCTTATAAGTGTTATGAAAAGAATTGTATAAGGCATTTTGTTGGCATTGGTATGAGATTCCTAATAATACATCAAAATAGTCTAACAGATAGATGTCAAACTCAATGGTATCTTTGAAGGGACCAACAGAAAGACTTACTACACAATTCTTATTAACCAACAAACAATGGCCATTTTTCTAGACCTAGAAACGATGATATATAGAGAGATGGGTTATGGTGGGTAGTTGCATTCATTCCACAAGGTTATGGTAAATGAGTTTTGTTTTTTTGTTTTTTTGTTTTTATTTCCATTGTCAAGTGTGGCTAATTGAATTTTAACTATAAATTATGAGTAAAAATAAGATCCAAAGATTTGGTGGTATTTTACTTAGTCATTAGGAGTAATGGAGGATTAAGAGTGGTAGGATTGGGGAGAGTGAAAAATTTGGGTTCCAATCAAGGGGCATGGTATGGTGGGGAATATGCATAGTCTAGGGTTGGTTGTCCAATGTATAATGATTTTGAGGTGGCACGATGTTTCAATGCATAAAAATCTACAACAAAATGTTATTATATTTTATGGAAGTGACACAATTTATTAGGGAAAGAGGAGGAAGGGTTTGTGAAATTAGTTTTTAGATGGCGAGTTGAGTGAGGAACATAAGTAGTATTATGTTTTTTAAGTTGAGGGTTAGTTTTATGCTTATAAGAGAGATGAAAACAAGGGCATATATAAAGCTTACATTCAATTGATAGGGCATAGATGAAAGCTTGGTTAAGGGTGTTTCTTTTAAATAATGTGACTTCATAAAAAAACATTCTCCAAAATAGAATTAAATTTGAAAATAATCATCTCATTGGTTCTTGAATTTGAAGTTGGATCCAAAGTTTTTTGAAGACATAAATATACTGCTGGAATTTTTTTCCAATTGCTTGATGAACCTATAATAACATACACATCAAATTGGATAAATATCCTAGAATATAGAAACATTGTCATAATTATTCACAAAAGGAATTCCAGGTAGTAATGCACTTTGCAACAAATTTAGAAGAAGCATCATCATTGTGTTTATTGTAAATTTGAGGGGTTTCTTTATGGGGATGTGACCAAGATTAAGTTATGCCATCTAAGGGGTTGTTGGAAAGGAATAACCACTAAGCCTATATGATGTTTGGGAAGGTATAAAATTATGCATTGAGGATGAGGATCCATGAATCCAATAACTCTTCATTCATTTTCCCACCATATTTTGGTAAGGTGTTTCATGTGTCCAACTAAAACATGGAAGTCTGAGGTTTCTTGCTTGAGTATTCATGGAGGGCACTAACTATTTCTTGTGAAAAATTATTTAGAGATGATTCTACCTCATCCAAAGAGGAATCTTCACTAGTCATCATGATAGAAGGAGGTTCAAACCCCTTGATATAAGAGAAATATAGGGTTATTTGAACTAGATTGAGTAAGAGGGTAGCATATGGGATGAATGAGTGCATCATTTTGTGGGTGGAAGGGTGGCCTACATAAGAACCTAGGATGTTGGTGATAAAAGGTGAAGGTATTGACCTAAAAATAACACAAAGGGATATCTAGGTGGGAGGATGTTTCTCCAAATAATTAGATCTACAATATGCTCCCAAGAGCTATTGGGGTGGAGGTAAAGACTCAAAGAACCCAACATTGTAGAAATATGAGTGGATTGTGGAGTGAAAGAACCATAACTTTGAAGGAGCCGGTATGGAATGACTTCTCTAATACAAAATGATGAGAGTAGATACCTTTATAAACAAAAAAATATATTAAAGAGTGGGAAGCACACTACCTAGAAAATATATTAACCCAAAAGAATAGACAATAAACAACAAAAATGAAGAAAACATTAGAGAAAAATGGATTACCTTTATTCATTTTGGACAAATTATGTCCTTTTATAAATTCATAATAGGTCCACAAATTCCTTAGTCTATGCATGCATGTAACTCAACGGATGAAATAAATGATACACAATGTAACTGACTAATGCAAACCACCTAAAGGATCAAGAAAAGACAAACAAATCAATGCATGTACATCAAGATCTAGAAGATACAACCAACTATCTAAATAGATAGATGGTCCAAGCTAAAGTGTTGTATGGAATTATTTAAGAGGAGTTGTTGCTAGGGAGTTGAATTTTGTACAACCTCTTTCATCATGTCATTTGTGTAGCAAACTCAAGAAGTATTAGAGAGTAGAAATAGTCTTGAGAGAGTGTATGTGTAGACCAAAGATATTTTTGCAGTAAAAGATAGTATTGTAGAAGAGAGTAGTCGTGTAGCAATGTCATCACAATGAGACAATGTTACCATAGATGTAACAATGGAAGAGATGCAAATGGGAATGTTTGATTCCCATAATTGTTTTTGTGGTGACTTTGTTACAAGGGAAGTAGAATGTGAAACAAAATAAAATTAAGTGGAGTGGAGT
Organism: Picea engelmannii; assembly: GCA_009831015.1. Classification (NCBI taxonomy): domain Eukaryota; kingdom Viridiplantae; phylum Streptophyta; class Pinopsida; order Pinales; family Pinaceae; genus Picea; species Picea engelmannii. The sequence continues at coordinate 81,533 of ML778386.1, read as the reverse complement.
GGACCAAAGAAGAGATGCAATAGTTGAAATAGGAAGAGTTGTGAAAGAGAGTGAAGATGTTGCAAAGAAACAACAAGAGGAAGATTATTGCATTAGAGGAGTGTTTGTAATAAAATAAAAATGAAATGAGGAGATGCTTGAGCAACATGTATTGGTGGAGTTTGTTGAGATAGTCATAATGGTGAAGAAGCAAGGGAATGGGGAGGAAATAGGGACCATTAGGAGGGATAAAATTGAGGTGATGAGCCTCGTTGGGTGATTTGTTTAACAATTATTAGAGTTGGATGAATTCTATAAAGTGGTAGAAGAAATGATGGTAATTATGATGAAGGTAAACCAAGCAATGAAGATAGAAAACTCGAGAATGTATATCATTTTTCTGTAATTGTAAAGTGTAAAGGTGCATATTACAAAGACGAAGGATGTTGAATGGAGAATGTCAAATAATGAGTGTCTCATAGAGTGGAAGAGGAAAAAGAAGAAAAGAAAGAAAATACAAAGACATTCAACAATTGTTTCTTGTGAGAAAGATGCTCACATTTTCTGACTAGGAAAATCTAATGCATGAACATCATTGGAATTGTAGATATCCTACATATTTTCTTACATACATTTAGTTTTTAATAGTACAAGAAAATTGATTTTATGACCAAAGTGAAAAAAAATGGTCATGAATTTTATAAATATATATGATTAGATTTTGATAATTCAAAATGAACATAATAATAATGACTCGTGTATATACATTATTAGTCCCTTCTGAAGGTGCAGAGGGAATATAGTGATCGATAATTCGTTGACTTCATATTAATATGTCCTTTGACTATAAATTTTTGCATCATCTGTATTGTTCGTACTATAGAAGTAAAAACATTATTTTATATATATAAAAAAAAAATTATATGTCATTGTCTCATTAGAGAATATATTCGAGGTATTATTGCTAGCTTCGTTGTTCCCAATGTTTTAAATGTGTAGATATCCAATTTTTTGACCTTAGACGCTCCTTTTTAATTTTTATTACATTTTTACTGAAATGTTTACATACCGAAAGTTCTGAGCATGGACGTTGTTTTTTTATGTTTTTTTTATTATTAGTCCCTGTCGAATGCGTAGAGGGACTATAGAAATCAAATATTAATATGTCCTTTTATTATTATTATTATTAGTCCTTTGTATTTGTATTGAAATTTTTACATACCGAAGGTTTAGAGCATTGACACTTTTTTTGAGGTGCTTGAATAGGCCCGACAACTTAAATGTTTACATAGAAGGAGGTCCTGAAACAGGCCTGACAACTTAAATGTTTGCATACCGCTAGGCCCTTAGACAACCTAACAGCCTTAAACGTTTACCTAAATAGGCTTCTCAAAGTACCTTTATCCTCCAATTTTTCCATACAATGTTGCAGTGAATTTGGACAATATTGTTTTCCACCACCAGTTGAATAGGCATTGTATGTTTCATACTTCTTATATGCATGGAATGCAATTTGGTCATCATTGAAGCTACATACATTGTTTACTGGTTCGATGGGTGCTTCTTGTTCGTTGGTTCATCAGTTTCTTCTTGTTGTTGTTTGGTTCAACTTTGCAAGGTTGGGGACCTACACCTACGGTTGGACCTGTTGGTGCTTGTTGCTTTCTTTTGCTTACTTCAACTTTGCAAGGTTTGCGTCCTGCATTTGCAGTTGGATCTGTTCTTTTTTTTACTTTGTGGGGTCCAGGTGTTGCACCCACAATTCGACCTGCACTTCTGTCATTCATCATTTCATAGTAAGTTTCGATGCCATAATTTCATTTTCTATTCGTTCATTGTTGTTCATTGTTTGCAATTTGCAAGTAAGAATGTTTGATTATTTCTACTGAAATGCTCGTCATATGTTTCTAGTTCCTTTTGTGCTTCGACTGCAGTTTGGTAATCATTGGATATACATATGTTCTTTGTTGGTTCGATGGTTGTTGCTTGTTCATTGGTTTGTTGGTTTGTCGGTTGTTGCTTGTTGTTGTTTGGATCAAGTTTACGAGTTTGGGGCCCTGGGGATGCAGTTGGGAATGTTTGTGCTTGCTCACTGGTTTATTTCTTGATGTTTTCTTTTATTTACTTCGGATTTGTGGGGTTGGGGTCCTGCGTCGACAGTTGGACCAATGAGTGGACCTGTAGTTCTGTTGTTTGTCATGTCTGGCGAAGTTGAGATCTGGCGCATGTTTCGTGTCTGCCTGTCCTGCTGTTAAATTTTGCTCCAATTCTTTTTCCTAGTTCTAGACCATACCTACGTGTCTTTTTAAAATGCTCTTGTAGAAGAAAATGATACTGAGATGGTTCTACCAAGAGTGGTGTTCCATGGATTGCAAATTGCAGTATTCAATTTCTTCGATGCTTCGTGTGCAACGTTGCTAGCATAATCAATGTGTTCTGAAATGGATCACACCATTAACATTTGGATGAAACCATTATCATTCTAGGATACTTTAGTGTTGACATGATACAAAATAGTGGCATAAGAAAATTATTGGACAACTACATGTGAAATTACAATGTCTGTTATCTTTTTGTTAAGATAAAACATGTGCAAAACACACTTTTTAACCATATATGGTGAAATGTGCCCATATCACAATACAACCTCTTTATCCTCTACACAAACTAGTGTGACCAAGATACGATTTGTCTTGTACTTGAAATATGATATGTACACCAAAGATAATGCAAAATTATATTTCCATGTCTTGAAGCATATCTGGGTACTTTGCCACCAAAAACAAAAAACATTTATCTATGGCCATGCAATTTCTTAATATTTTGTGGCTTGTAATATATTTTGGGCAAGAAAAAACTTTATATATTTACAACCATGGATGGAGAAAAGAAAAGGTTCATGTTTCTAACTATATTTTATTCTATTTGTTGATTCTCATTTAGTGTATGTACACATTACTTGTTCTCTGTTTCATACCATCTTCCATTCACGTTCATTGTATTTTGTGCATTCCCGCATTCAAACAAACATAATAGCTGGAGAAAACGAAGGAGTCTTAACTGCAGCGATGGAAGAGGAGATACAAAGGTACATGCTTGTACTGCTATTTCATATTCTGTTGTTTTGTATTTCATTTATTGTATGTATATGTGTTCACCTAGTCTATTGTATGTAGATATTACATACCTTCCTACATAATAACTTATCTTCATGTCCTTTGTATTTCCTGTGCCACTACATTGAAAAAATTCGAACTCTGTTTATTTTTTTTACATGTCTTCCTGCATACTAACTTCCTTCATGTCCATTGTATTTTTCCTGCATTGCTACATTTAAATAAATAGAGTGGCTGGAGAGGACGATGGACTCTTTGGTGCAAATGTAGAGGAGGAGTTACAGAGGTGCATACCTGTACTCTTATTTCATATTCCAGTGTTTAGTATTTCATTTATTGTCTGTGTATTTGTTCTACTTGTTCTACTACTTTGCACATTTTTTGTTGTATGTTTATACTACGTATCTTTCTACATAGTAACTTATTCTCATGTGAATTGTATTCTCTTTCCTGCTACATTGAAATAAATAGAACTGTATTTCTTTCTTTTACATGTCTTTCTGCATACTAACTTACCTTGTCCGAAAATGAGCTAATGCTCATGGAGGCAAACCCTAGCCGCGCGCACAGGCATCCTCGGCCCTCACGGCGGCCAAGCTTAGCTTGACCGGCACCCCGAATTCCTGCTCCAGAACTTGTTTGGATGCCCTCACTGCCAGCACACAGATCTGGCTCAAGGGCGGTGTTTGAAGGTCTGAAGGTCGTGACCCCCTTTTCGACGCCCTGTGCATACAAAGTCGTGAATCGGCTCCTCCTGCGTGGCATGAGTAACAACAGATCGGTGTTTCAGCGCGTGGACTCGGTGTTTCAGCGCGTGGTCTTGGCCTATTACAGCAGTCGTTTAGGGGGATACGCGTTTTTGCATGCGGGTTGTCTTCTTGCTGCTGGAGGTCGGCTACGATGGCCCCAGATCCGATTGCCGAGAGGGACAAAGACCCTTTGGAAGAACTCAAAGCGTTAGTCCGCTCGGCAGGACCCAAATCCAAGCCGTCTCTCTCATCTAAGTTTGTAAAGAAGATGGAGGAGATCCCTTCTCTGGAACTATCTCCAGAGCAGTCTTGCTCTCTTGCCCTCCTTCTGGCAGAAACATCCCTCATCGAAAAGTTTACGGGGTTATGGCCAAGCCCCAAAACGATGGAGGCATGAATGGATGATTGCTGGAAATCGTTGAAAAAGGGAACAGCCTCTCTGATCGCAGTAAGCAGGGGTTTTTTTGTCTTCAGTTTCTTGACCAAAGAGGGCCGTGACCTAGTTTTCAGATCTGGACCCTATTTCATGGGGTCGAGAGGACTGTTCTTAGCCCCCTGGACTATTGACTTCAACCCTGAAGTCGATATCACCGCAGCTCCTGTTTGGGTTAGGCTGCCTCACCTTCCCTTGCATCTCTGGGGGACAAGTTCTCTGGAGGACATTGGGAATAAGATTGGACGTTTCCTAGACAGCGCGGAGCCGAAAGGGGACCAGTATACCTGCGCTCACATTTGTGTTGAGGTTAACCTCGAGAAAGGTCTTCCAGAAGCCATTAAGCTCTCCCTGGGGGAATGGTGCCATATCCAAGAGCTGGACTACGAGCAGATTCCCTTTAAGTGCCTCTGGTGCCATGCTTACGGTCACTTCGCAAGGAACTGCCCCAAAGCCTCTGAGGAACCGGGACCAGTCAAAGCAGATGATTTTCAGCCAGTTTCTAACCGACGAAGGCAGGCAAAGCGAAAGGATCCACAAGCCTAGGCCCCGAAGGCCACTTATTCAGCAGAGGCAACTCTAGAAAATAAAAACAGTTTTGATGCGCTGAAGGAATATGAAGCCCCAGATCCAGAAGCAATAGCAGTCAAGGAAGATCCTCCAGCAGACGAAAGCCTTTCGGAATCCACCCCCCCAGATTCAATAGCAGCGAGAGAAGTTCGGGCTTCAGACTCGGAACCCTCTGCCCATGCAGCCCTGGTTGTTACAGTCCCCTCTAGAGGCTCTGGGGAAACTTCTGAACCTGAAGACAATTCAGCCCCGTCCCCACCCCTAACCCGAGGGCGAAGGACCAACAAAGCGCGCAGAGAAAAGGAGGCATCCTCCAACATTTCTTTAGGTTCTCAGAAAAAGCTGGACCCCTACATTAAGGGGAAAAATTCAGCCCCCTTGGTATAATTCTTTGCTTCTGTCTTTTTCTATGCTCACAGTTTGTGAGAATTTACTCATGTACACAATCCTTTTCATATCATCGAATTAGCTCAAGGAGCAGAGGGGATTGGTCTCCCAAGACATTCACAAGAAGGTTGGCAGCACTGTTAGAGGTCACCAATCTTAATGCACTGTTAGAAGAAGATTTGAAACTTTTTGATTCTGGCTGGCCAGAATGCCGCTTAATACAACATAACCGTTTTCGTCAAAAAAAAAAACTTGCCTTCATGTCCACTGTATGTTCATCTTTGCTACATTGAAAGAAACAGATTGGTTGGACAGGAAGATGAATTCTTATATGGCATAGTAGAGGGGTCTATGGTACAATCTTCGAAAAGGTATACCAACTGCGCTAGTAAATAAAACATACAAAATGGGTGGGGGCATATAATATTGGAATAGAAAACGATGATTTGGAAACAATGGGCCTTTGTTGAGACTTCCTTATTCCAAACATTTCCCTCCCCATTTCTAATTTTTCCACTTTCTATTATCCCTTTTTCCCCCCCTCTTCTATACTTAATTTTTCTCATCTACTTTTTCTTTCTGGTTGCTTTGCTTAGTCATTTTTCCAAAAATTCCTAGGTGTCCAGGTTGGCGGACTCACGGGTTCACATTTATGGTCATGCTTCTACCTCATTCCATACTTACCCACTTTTTCGATCACGGGCTCCCAGGCTAGCATGTTCAAGATTGCGCCTCTATATTAAGAGGTTCTGCGATATACAGATTGGTCATCATACCCCCCCATCACGGACTATTTACTATTACACATTTTTTCAGTCAAAAAATCTTAGGCATACAATTTGACCGTCGGGTCCTCATGTTTCCCAAGTATCCCTTGACACCCTATTTCGTATTCCATCTCCTTCGACCATGTATGTGACATTCAGAACAATTATGGACAATATACAATGCATATGCTTATTTATTCTTTCTGATGTTCATCTACACATGCTTGCATCAGAAAAATTTGGACTAGTAACATGGCCATGAGCAGTCAATCATCACAAACATCAACACACCAAAAAGGCCAAAGGTAAATATGCATGCATTATGTTCCTCATATGTTTACCAAGAAAATATCCTCAGCTATTTATTCATCTATGCCATGGTGAATATGTTGATGTCATCTGGAACACATACTTTGCAGTTCACAAGAAGTATCAACAAATGCAAGCGAGACACTGAACATAGTGTGAGTTCCGCAGACTAAAATGTATGGTTGCAAAACTCTGGCTCCATAATTCATCAAAGTCATGTGTCTACTTGTACATTTATGCCAGGAAAAAATAAAACAAAAAAATAATGCACACTACCATTCACATTACTTTTCCTATTCAAAAAATGTCACTGGGTCTAAACTTGTAACACCCAAAATACTATCAATAGAGGGATTGAACAGTCATTGAACTGGACAAGTGTTCGTCGAGGACATATTGGTCGTCTATAGCACCTACTTAGACAAGGAAAACAAAACTATATCCATTATGTGTGCTGACATGATAGACAACGAGGCCCTGATGACAGTCACGCTGACTATTCCCACACAACTTGTCCAGAAACATGCAGAAAAGATATTGTCAGGTAATGGGATATCCATTACAAATTTTAATATATTTCCCAAAACAGTATATGACCATGGTGATTTTGATTGGATTATATCGCTCAATGAAACAAGTATTGTGGAAAAAATTCTCGCTATTTGTTCAGAATATTGTTTTGTACTGGACACAACTATCAACCAACTTGCACAGAGAAATGAAATTTACCCAATTGGAACCATTGTTGTAGTTGTCACACTCGCGAGAAAACTTGGCTCGCAACACATTCTTCATATAAAATATGGATAGTCAGACAATGAAAAGGAAATTGAATCGTTATCCATATCCAGTTTTGTCCTTTACTTTCACATGTCCATGTATCTCAGTTATGTTACACAAATATTGCACCATTCCATGTTGCAGCTACAATTGTTCGACACCTATTCCTTTTTTTTTCCTCAATGGAACAACAATTGCATAAAGGGCAATTTCCACTTATGCTCTTCAAAAATATAACAAAGAAAAGAGATGTTAAAGAAAGGATCTTTCGCACAACCCAAACAACATTTGTAACAGAATTACGAAAAGACATAGTACATGATCTCAAGAAACTAACTAGCTCTACAACTATTGTCCGTATACATCTACAATTTCATCCTCACTTTGCTCATACAAATTGCCTTCACCAATTTTCTGCAGTTTTTTTTTTTTTTGTGCAGTTGTATATTATATTGTTCAATATATTAACTATTATGCTCATGTTCCCAGGTTGAGGGTGTTTTGGTTGCAGTGAATTTGTACTCGACCCCCTTCAAGCCTATATGTGCCAAATGAAAATCTCCTACTTTTGCTTCTTCTTTCATAAGTGATGATACAATTGATTGTCTGTGATGCAGTAAAACATGCCCTTACATATATAGACATTGCCTCAATGCTGCCATCTGAACCATGGGAAACACAATCATACATCATAAAATTAGACAACCTCGGTTACAATATGTGCTTCCTAGGTTAGGAGAATTGTCATATGAAGCATACCTACAGAAAAAGACAAACAGTGTCTACATGTTGCACGACTTTTGGATACATAGCAAATTTACCTTAAATGAGGACAATTGATCCGGATTTTATGAGAAGAACAAAATGAATACAAATTATTAATAGGTGCTTAACACAAAATAATAGAGATACAGTAAAAATGGTTTTCTATTCAATAAGGAAATAAGCTGAAACTGTAAAATGCAGCGGAAAACAAGCTTGCTGAAATGGTGGCGGCTTATCTCTGAGAAAAGATGTGACAGCTGCGCTCATTCGCAAGAATATGGTTACAATGAGGATTTGAAGGAATTTTTACAATAAAAAGGAATTTTAAAAACCCTAGACATCCAAAAACCTAACCGTAGGAGATGAAGCGCCAAAATTCATGTGGGCCCCATTTGGGTAAGTTAGTACATCAACTTCCCGGGGTCATAACTTTTGCATACAATCTTTGTTTGGGGCTCACGACAACTCGTTAGAAAGGTATATTCAAGGATATTCATTTTGGGGGATTGAATGGAGCCTTCATCTATCATTGAGAAGCTCCATCCCAAAAAACCTTCATTTTCGCCCTCAAAATGGCCCAGGAAGTTAAAAACTGCTAAAAATAGTAAATTACCAAAATTGCCTGAAAATTGTTTTGAGACAGATGGAAAAGGTGGGTGGCCACCGATATCCACCTGGATTAATACTCCCTCCTTAGGAAGCAATGGTCTCCATTGCATTTATTTCCCCCATTAGATGAGAAAATTTATGTTGAATTTGGCCCCGGTGAGCCACTTGCCTTGGTGCAGGAGCTGCCCTTCTTTGACGACTCGATAAATCTAGATCCTTTGTTGTCGAGTGCCCTTGATCTGTGTGTCCATAATATGATCATTGGATTCATTTTGTATGCATTCAGGGTTGAGCTCTATTGGTGTCATTTGTTCTGTTACTTCTGAGGTGTCCAATAATGGTGGGAAATAAGGGCAAAGGAGATCCACGTTGAACACTGGGTGCAGGCCAAGGAAAGGAGGAATGTTGAGCTCAAAAGCATTATCCCCCACAGCCTTGGTGATGGTTTACGACCCATAACGGAGTGGGATAAGCTTCTGATGGGGTCTTGTAAGGCGTTCTTTATGCAAGTGCAACCAAACTTTGTCGCCCACCTGAAACTTATGTGGCACCCGATGTTGATCATAGCAATGCTTGTACTTGTCATTGGACTTATGTAGGATATCCTAAAGATATTGGTGGTTGTAATGGAACCACTCAATGAAATGGGTACCTTTGTTAGCTTCATCTGAAGAAAGATATGAGTCGGTCGAGGTAACTGCAAGGGGGAGTGCAACATCTATGGGACCCAATGGTTGGAATCCCAACCCCACCTGAAAGGAGTTATGGTCGGTTGAGATATGCAGGATCGATTGTATCTATGTTGGACATAGGGAAATATATAATCCCATGTTCGAGGGTTCTTGGAATTATACATGCGAAGGATATGCACAATCATTTGATTTATGACCTCGGTTTGGCCATCTGTCTGGGGGTGGAAGGCCATGGATTTGGTGATCTTGGTGTCCAACAGTGACCAGAGGCTCGACTAGAATGTGCTGAGAAATTGAATATCCTGATCTTAGACAATTTTTTGTGGGATTCCAAAATGTACCTAAACTCGGGGTAGTGGCCTTTGTTGTGATGATCTTCTTGCAGGCAACCAGAATCGCCATCTTAGAAGAGCGATCAACAACCAAAAAAACACAGTCATTTCCCAGCTTGGTGGACAAGAGGCCTGACATGTATTCCATTGAGATGGATTCCCATGGCCTATCAGGAGTAGGAAGAGGGGTGTACAGGCCCTATTTATTAGTGGTCGGTTTGGAAATAACATAGGTAGTGCAGGACCTGATATACTTGTTGACCTCATGTCGAAGTTTTTGTCCGGTAGAAATGTTTCTGTAGCATTGCCACTGTATTCTCACTGCCGAAGTGTCCTTCCACCTGAATGTAGTGGGATTCCCAAATCATATTTTCTCTCTCTCTTGATGGAACACAGATATGGCCCAAATGACACAACAACCCATCCTGAAGATGGAAATTATCGACAACTTCGTTTGCACCCAACATTTGGTAGGTGGTGGTGAAGTTCGGGTCTGTCTCATAGAGTTGGGTCCATCCAGAGGTCTCATGGCCGCAAGAGTCTAACACCGTGATGAGTGCCACGACTGACGGTTTGCTAAGGAAATTAGTGACGTGGTTGGTGTTGGACAACTGAGAGGGGGGGGTGAATCAGTTGTTACCGTGCTTAAACAATTATGCTTCTTTTAAACTCTTTGCTGAGACAGTAAATGAAGATCACAATAATGCAGGGAAATAAACAATGGCACATTCAACATCAGTCACATATATGAGAAACACAGAGACAGATATTTCCTGAGGAAACCCATACAGGGTAAAAACCTCTTTTTCTTTTTATGATAAGTAATGGTTACAATCTTTACATTATCATACATATGAGCACCAACTCATAATGAGGCTACAACCTCTGTTTAGCAAGCTACAACTTGCTGAGAGCACCAACTCTCTGTTTTCTCTAGTACCCACTAGAAGGAAGCACCAACTCCCTGATTTTTCTAGCACCAACTAGAAGGAAGCACCAACTCCAACTAGAAGGAAGCACCAACTCCCTGTGTTCAAGCACCCACTTGAACCTCTGAGGAAAACAGTCCTCCCTAGCACCTCCCAACCACCCTGAAATATAAAACTTTGATTCTGAACCTTATTACAGTGATATAATATTCAACAATGGCTTACCCGACTTATCACTGTTCTGTTGCATTTCGTTCCTCTGCCTACCTCATTGCCTTTCTGCTCACATCACTTGCATTGTCTGGTCTTCTACTCTTTATGCTCTGTGAGCCATCTCCATTCTTTGCACAGTTCCTCTTCTGTGCTATTCAGCTGCTGCACTCTTCTCCTTCTTCACACCTGAATCAGCTTTACCAACAACACTCACAACAACCTCCAACAGCAACAGCGACCCCATCTCTTCTTTGTACTGTGTATTTATAGCTTCTGTGCACCTCGTGCATGCAGTGTTCACAATGCCTCTGCATGCTGACTTTGCATTGTTATCCTCCACCTCTCGAGTTCTCTGTATGATTATTATCGTGATTCTTAAGCTTCTCTGGTGGTTCGCCCCGCGTGTCCAGCTTCACTATATGTTATACTTAGATTCCTCAGTCTCTCTGGCAGTTTAAGACTCTTCATCTTCTCTGAGACAGTCGAATTCTTGATCTTCATCGACCCTGATCGACGGTTCATGATCTTGGTGAATCAACGATCCTGATCTCATCGTGATCTCGCATCTCGCTGTTCCTTCGTTGGAGATTTTCATTACTCCAAGTCACGATAGGCGAGACTCCGAGATGGATCTTAGATCAACGGTCCACATCTTTTGGTGTATTGACGGTCAGGATCTTATCGTGATCTTGCATCTCGTTGTTTCTTCGCTGGAGATTCTCGTCACTCCAAGTCGCGATAGGCGAGACTCCGAGATGGAGCTCTATGGTGCTCTGATATTTCGCCATGCGTCCTCTTGATCCACCGGTCCTTGATTAAATCGCGATCTTGCATCTCGTTGTGCCTTTGACTTTCCAGTCAGTGAGATGACGATCTCTCGCCACATGTGATCCCCCACGCAGATCCAACGGTCCTCCTGTGATCCAGATCCGACGGCTGTCCTTCTCTCGCTACCTCGTGACCTCGCGACTTGGAGTACACAATGTTTGGACTCTCAACCTGCGAACTCCCGAGTTCGTGAGATCTCTCGATCTCTCGCCACCTGTCCCCCCAAATGGATGGCTATAAATCTCTCTCCACTTTTCTGCCTCGCGTCCTCGCGCCTCGCGCCTTTGAACACCCAATACTTGGGCCTTTATCCTGCGAACCCCTAAGTTCGTGAGATCTCTCCGATCTCTGCCACGTGTCCTTCCCAGATGGACGGTACTGATCTTCTCGCCACTTTGCTGCTTCGCGACCTCGTGCCTCTCCATTGAATGGAATCAATGGTTTAGATTTAACCTTAATATGACGGCTCAGATTACATCGCGATATCGTATATCGTGAAATCGACATTCCTGATGTCAAGTGACTTTTTCATTTCAAAGTCCCGATCCCCGATACTCTGCTGACATCACACGTGGTTTGACACGTGTTAAATACTGCCACGTGTCACTCTAATTCGTGCCTTACATGTGCCTGAAGTGTTGAATTTGCCTGACACCTGTCATTACCTGGTTATGGCACGTGTCCCTAGCTAACGTGGTCTGCTGTCGTGAGTTGGATCGACGGTCTAGACCACATGTTGATCTGACGGTTCAGGTTCAGTCGGGATTTCTTTCATCGTGATTTCGGGGTTTCTGTTGTAATTGTTCACAGGACTCGTGAAACTTTGATTCTCGATTAGCTGATGAAACCCTCCTGTTGTTCACGGGGACTTATCCTCCGTGCAACTTCCGCAGATCCGACGGCTGTCGGCAACCCTGCACCAAATCCAACGGCTCTCGCTGCGTTCGATTATTCGCTGCTTTCGATCATTCACCTCTCTTAACTTGTCTTTTGTTTTCCTATCATCTTCATTGTTGTACTTGCCATCAATGACAAGCATACGCTATATGTTAACCATTTGCCAACAATCTCCCCCTTTGGCATTGATGACAACTAAGGCACCCGAATTATTTTCTTCCCCTTTGACATCAATGCCAAAGAAGAGACATGCTCCCCCTGAGCTATTGCAATAAGTTTAGGAGGCATTAGATAATCAAACAATACAAATCTCCCCCTAACAAGATGGACTCTTTTAGGTATGAAACGAAATGACACCTAGCTTCTGTCTGAGATTATCAAACAGTGTCTTGGCGAGGGGCTTAGTAAAGATGTCTGCAATTTGTTCTGTAGTGGGAATGTAATGGACCTGAACGATCTGATTGGTGACCTGCTCTCTCAGAAAATGATATTTTATGGGAATATGTTTTTTCTTGGAGTGGAGGACATGATTTTTAGACACACTAATGGCACTTGTGTTATCACAATGAATTGGGATCGGTGCAGTATATTTTACCTCTAGGTCTGCAAGTGTCTAAATCATCCATAATACCTGTGTGCAACAGGTAGCAGCAGCAATGTACTCTGCCTCTGTGGTTGATAGAGAGATGGAACCTTGATTTTTACTAAGCCAGGCTACTAAGGAGTTACCCAAGAAGAATGCTCCTCCACTGGTGCTCTTTCTCTCATCAACACAATTTTCTCAATTTGCATCTGAATAAACAGTCAACTGAAGACTTTGATTTCTGGGATACCATAGACCATAAGTCATTGTTTCTTTTAAGTACCTGAATATCCTTTTGACAGCTTGCAAATGAATCTGTTTAGGAGCAGCCTGATATCTTCCTACCATTCCTACAACATGCATTATGTCTGGGAGAGATGTTGTGATGTACAACAGGATCCCTATCATTGATCGATATGAGCTTTGATCAACATCAAGTGAATCATCATCCTTGCTTAATTTACATCCAGTTACCATAGGTGTACCCACAGGTTTAGAATTTTCCATTTGAAACCTTTTCAGCATTTCTCTTAAATATTTTCCTTGAGAAATGAAGATCCCATCGGACCTCTGAGTAATTTGCAGACCAAGGAAAAATGACAGTTGTCCTATCATAGACATTTCAAATTCAGACTCCATGGAAGAAGCAAACCATTGTACCAGTGAGTCCTTATTACATCAAAAGATGATGTCATCTACATAGACCAGTACGATGAGCAACTCATTATCCTATGTCTTAATATACAGATTGTTGCCAGTTGTTCCTCTCTTGAACCCTTTGTCTTTGAGATACGTATCCAGTCTGTGATACCAGGCTCGAGGGGCTTGTTTTAAACCATATAAATCTTTCTTCAACTTGCATACTAAGTTTCTTCAACTTGCATACTAAGTCAGGGTTATCAGACAATTTGAAACCCTCTAGTTGTTCCATATAGACTTCTTCACTTAAATCTCCATTGAGAAAGGCTGACTTGACATCCATTTGGTATACTTTAAACCTTTTATGACAAGCATAGGCAAGAAACATTCTTATAGCTTCTAATCTTGCTACGGGCGCAAATGTT
>ML778386.1:52934-63790 GCA_009831015.1 Picea engelmannii | reverse complement strand
CTTTGCTGAGACACTAAATGATGATCACAATAATGCAGGGAAATAAACAATGGCACATTCAGCATCAGTCACATATATGAGAAACACAGAGACAAATATTTCCTGAGGAAACCCATACAGGGTAAAAACCTCTTTTTCTTTTTATGATAAGTAATGGTTACAATATTTACATTATCATACATATGAGCACCAACTCATAATGAGGATACAACCTCTGTTTAGAAAGCTGCAACTTGCTGAGAGCACCAACTCTCTGTTTTCTCTAGCACCCACTAGAAGGAAGCACCAACTCCCTAGTTTTTCTAGCACCAACTAGAAGGAAGCACCAACTCCCTGGTTTCTCTAGCACCAACTAGAAGGAAGAACCAACTCCCTGTGTTCAAGCACCCACTTGAACCTTTGAGGACAACAATCCTCCCTAGCACCTCCCAACCACCCTGAAATATAAAACTTTGATTTTGAACCTTATTACTGTGATATAATGTTCAACAATGGCTTACCCGACTTATCATTGTTCTGCTGCATTTCGTTCCTCTGTCTGCCTCATTGCCTTTCTGCTCACATCACTTGCACTATCTGGTCTTCTGCTTTTTATGCTCTGTGCGCCATCTCCATTCTCTGCACAGTTCCTCTTCTATGCTATTTAGCTGTTGCACTCTCCTCCTTCTTCACACCTGAATTACCTTTACCAACAACACTCACAACAACCTCCAACAGCAACAACGACCCCATCTCTTCTCTGTACCGTGTATTTATAGCTTCTGTGCACCTTGTGCATGCAGTGTTCGCAATGCCTCTGCATGCTGACTTTGCACCGTTATCCTCCACCTCTCGAGTGCTCTGTCTGATTATTATCGTGACTCTTAAGCTTCTCTGGTGGTTCGCCCCACGTGTCCAGCATCACTATATGTTATACTCAGATTCCTTAGTCTCTCTGGCAATTTAAGACTCTTCGTCTTCAATGAGACAGTTGAATTCTTGATCTTCATCGACCCTAATCGACGGTTCATGATCTTGGTGAATCAACGGTCTTGATCTCATCGTGATCTCGCATCTCGTTGTTCCTTCATTGGATATTTTCGTTACTCCAAGTTGCGATAGGCGAGACTTCGAGATGGAGCTCAGATCAACGGTCCACATCTTTTGGTGTATTGACGGTCAGGATCTTATCGTGATCTCGCATCTCGTTGTTTCTTCGATGGAGATTCTCGTCACTCCAAGTCGCTATAGGTGAGACTCCGAGATGGAGCTCTATCGTGCTCTGATCTTTCACCACGCGTCCTCTTGATCCAACGGTCCTTGATTAAATCGCGATCTCGCATCTCGTTGTTCCTCTGACTTTCCAGTCAGCGAGATGACAATCTCTCGCCATGTGTGATCCCCCACGCAGATCCAACAGTCCTCCTATGATCCGGATCCGATGACTATCCTTCTCTCGCTACCTCACGACCTCGCGACTTGGAGTACCCAATGTTTGGACTCTCAACCTGCGAACTCCCGAGTTCGTGAGATCTCTCGATCTCTCGCCACCTGTCACCCCACATGGATGGCTATAAATATCTCACCACTTTGTCGCCTCACGTCCTCGCGCCTCGTGACTTTGAACACCCAATACTTGGGCCTTTATCCTGGGAACCCCCGAGTTCGCGAGATCTCTCTGATCTCTGCCACGCGTCCTTCCTAGATGTACGGTCCTGATCTTCTCGCCACTTCGTTGCTTCCCGACCTCGTGCCTCTCCATTGACTGGAATCAACGGTTCAGATTTAACCTTAATCTAACGACTCAGATTACATCGCGATATTGCATATCGCGAAATCGGCATTCCTAATGTCAAGTGACTTTGTCATTTCAAAGTCCTGATCCCCGATACTCTGCTGACGTCACACGTGGTTTGACACGTGTTAAATACTGCCACGTGTCACTCTGATTCATGACTTACATGTGCCTGAAGTGTTGAGTTTTCCTGACACCTGTCATTACCTGGTTATGCCACATGTCCCTAGCTGACGTGGTCTGTTGTCGTGAGTTAGATCGATGGTCTAGACCACATGTTGATCTGACGGTTCAGGTTTAGTCGGGATTTCTTTCATCGCGATTTCGGGGTTTCTGTTGTAATTGTTCTCGGGACTCGTGAAACTTCAATTCTCGATTAGCCGATGAAGCCCTCCTGTTGTTCATGGGGACTTATCCTCTGTGCAACTTTCACAGATCCGACGGTTGTCGGCAACCCTGCACCAAATCCAACGGCTCTCGCTACGTTCGATTATTCGCTGATTTCGATCATTCACCTCTCTGAACTTGTCTTATGTTTGCCTGTCATCTTCACTGTTGTACTTTCCATCAATGACAAGCATACACTATCTATTAACCATTTGCCAACAGTTGGTGCTTCTTGTTTTATACTTGATGTTGAGGTGGAATTGTTGCAAGTATGTGGACCACTTTTGATGGCGGCCATTCTGTAATTTTCCTTGTGTCTGCATGAACTGTAGTGGCTTATGATCAGTGTGGATGATTGTCTCCTTCCAAAGAATGTAATGTATCCACTGGCGATAGGCTTGCATAATGGAGTACATTTATTTGTCATCAGTAGGGTACTTATAGACAACATTTGATAGTGTCTCACTATGATAGGCCACGGGGTAGCTGTGCTGAGTGAGAATGACGCCCATGACATAGTCTAAAGAGTCTGTCTCGGTCTCAAAGGGTTGTTACAGGTCTGGTAGTGAAAGTATTGGGAATGCGAACAAGAGCTTCTTGAAATCATCGAATGCTTGTTGTTGGGACCAGCCCCATGCAAATTTCTCCTTACCACCACCCCTTGTTATTTGGCTGAGGGCCCATGCAATATGGGAGAATCCCAACACGAACTTGTGGTAGAAATTGGCAAGGCCCAAGAAGCTCTAAAGCTCAATGAGTGTGTTTGGGGCTGGCCAGTCATGGATGACTTGAATATTGGCTAGATCCACATGTACCCCACGCTGATCAATGATGTAGCCCAGGTAATGGACCTTGTCCATGCCAAAGGAGCATTTTTCCATGTTGGCGTATAGCTTGTGTTGTTGCAGGGTGTGCAGAAACTGGTGAATATGATGCAAGTGTTTGGCCCAAGTCTTGCTATAAATGAGAATTTCATACAGATATACCACTACAAAAGTATTGGTGAATGGTCACATGATATCGTCCATCATCCTCATGAAAGTTGCTGGAGAATTTTTCAAACCAAAGGGCATGACCAACCACTCAAAAAGGCCTTCCTTTGACTTGAAGGCGGTCTTCCATACATATGTCTATTCTATTGGGATCTGGTCATAGCCAGACTTCAGATCAATCTTACTGAAGTATTTGGCCCCCATGAGTTGATCAAGGAGGTCATCGATTTGGGGAATCGTGTACTGGTTTCTGAATGTGATTTTATTCAGAGCTCGGTAATCAATGCAGAGTCGTTGGGTTCCATATTTCTTCTGTACCAACACGATTTGTCTCCTGCAAGGTGATGAGATGGAACAGATGTGCCCCTTGTGGAGTAGTTCTTGGATCTATCACTTGATCTCCTCATTCTCTAACAGAGAGTAGCAATAGACTGGCCCATTGGTCAGTGATGCAATGGGGGTCAGATTGATGGGATGTTTGACTTGGCAGTGCAGAGGTACCCAGGTAGGTGAGGAGAAGATATTTGAGTATTCTTCCATGACCTTATCTACTTGCTTCTACTATGTGGAGAGGTCAGCTGTAGAAACCCTGGATGTGGTTGTGATATTTCTCTCATTCTGAGAGTGAATCATGAAGAAGACAAACTTCCATGTCTGAGAGGTGACCTTCCTCCATTTCTTAGCAGAGATCAAGGAAATAACACTAGGAGGGATGCCCTCAGGTATCCTATACAATTTCCTATTCAAAGTAATAATAACACTACAAGGCCTAGACTCATATACAACATGACATTTCCATAAATAAGGTTGTCCCAAAAGAACATCACAAACTTTGAGAGAAGAAAAATCACACAATACCTCATCTTTGAAGGGCTTGATTTCGTATGAAATTCGGCACTGTTGGCTGATGCAGAGATCGCTTCCTTGGCAGAGCCATCCAATGGTGTAGGTTTGAGTGTGCGGCATTGTCGGTAGGGCCAGCCGCTTGATTACCTCTACTGAGATGAGGTTCTTCTGGATACCACTATCAATAATGAAGTGCAATGGGGTGCCTTTTACCCACATCTATAAATGGAAGAGGCACTCTCCTTCTTCTGGCTCGTCTAGTTCATCAAGCTAGAGCTTGGTGGTAGCAACAGTGGCATTGGGTTCCACGTCAATGATCTATCTTCCCCTTTCTAGTTCTGACTCAGAGTTAGAACCTGCATCTGATTCATAGGCTTTCACTTCGGCCACCAATGACTTCTTTGAGTGACAATCAGCAGTGTTATTCCAAGGGCTCTTATGGAATTCGCACCACTTCCCAGTATCTTTCTTTGTCTTTCTGGTGTCCTTCTTTTCTTGCAGCTTGGACTGGTTTTCCTGATACTGTCCATATTTGATGTTTCCTTTGCTCTATGGGTTGGGGGCCACCCTTTCCTATCTTTTGTTGTGAGGGGTTCCCAAGCCCAAATTTCCACGTCTTTTGTTTGAGCTTCTACTCGATTTTGACAACATATCGGTAGGCCACACCCAATGATGAGATGTCCAAAAATTCCATTTCGGCCTGGATGTATCTATGTAGGGAACCACAATACTTGAGCACCATATGTCAATCTAAATATTTGATACCCAGCTTGGTGTGCAAGGTATGGAAGATATTTGTGAAATATGGCACTGCTTGGTCTCTTTATTGTCGCAGTGTGATCCATTTGGTATACAAGTCATCATAACTTATGACAGGGTAGTATTGTTCCTTAATAGAATCCCTAAAGGATTCCCAGATGGCCATGACAATAAATAATGATGGTTCCTCTATTTCCTTTTTCTCACAGAAAGTTTCCCACCAATCTTTGACATGGGGAATGGCTTTGAGAAGCACAAAAGTAATCTTTTCTCTATTCGAAAAGTTATGGATAGAAAAATACCCTTCTAGTAGATTCAACCACTTGTCTATAGCATTTGTGTCTATCTGAGCTTCAAATATAGGTATATCAAAGTTTATTTCTACCTCGAAGGGGGTGGCACCTATGCTCGAAGAATATGTGTAGCCTGTTGGTAGCCGCCAAAGCATTTGCGTAAAACTATCCATCATCTCATTCCTTTGTTGCGTGAGGGCTTCCTCTAGCAACATTTTGAAAGGATCTCTTGTCACATCATCTTTTTTTTCTCCTGCCATGAGAGGTCGCTTGGGCGTGCGAGATATTTTTTCCTCAAGAGAAACAAGCTCGAGAGCCAACTCTTTGTACTTAGACCTCATTGGGGACATGCATT
The DNA here is from genome assembly GCA_009831015.1 of Picea engelmannii. Classification (NCBI taxonomy): domain Eukaryota; kingdom Viridiplantae; phylum Streptophyta; class Pinopsida; order Pinales; family Pinaceae; genus Picea; species Picea engelmannii. The sequence goes on along the minus strand of ML778386.1, from coordinate 58,384 downwards.
AAGACGATAAGGAGCAGACCGCTCTGATACCACTGATCTGGATTTTATGAGAAGAATAAAAATGAATATAGATTATTAATAGGTGCTTAACACAAAATAACAGAGATACAGTAAAATTGGTTTTCTATTCAATAAGGAAATAAGCTGAAACTGTAAAATGCAGCAGAAAACAAGCTTGTTGAAATGGTGGTGGCTTATCTCTGAGAAGAGATGTGATGGTTGCACTCATTTGGAAGAAGATGGTTACAAAGAGGCTCTGAAGGCCTTTTTACAATAAATAGGAATGTCAAAAACCCTAAACATCCAAAAACCTAACCCTAGGATATGAAGCGTCAAAAGTCATGTGGGCCCCGTTTGGGTAAGTTAGTACATCAACTTCCCAGGCTTGTAACTTTTGCATACAATCTATGTTTGGGGCGCACGATATCTCGTTGGAAAGGAATCATCGAGGAGATTCATTTTTGGGGCTCAATTAGAGCCTTCAACTATCATTGAGAAGCTTGATCCCAAAAAACATTCATTTAGGCCCTCAAAATGGCCCCGTAAGTTAAAAACTGCTAAAAATAGTAAATTACCAAAATTGCCAGAAAACTATTTTGAGTTAGTTGGAAAAGGTGGGTGGCCACCGATATCCACCTAGATCAACAATGAAATATTTCATATCGACTGGAAAAAAAAAATCATATCAAGCTTTGGAAGGAAACGAAAAAATCTCATGTGTGTCTGTAATTTTTCTTCAACACCCAGATGAATGTTCATCGGAATTGAGTTCTTCGGATTTTACATATATGGATGTAAAATTTTCTTTCCAGATATTTTGTCTCTTCTTGTGCACTTGAAACAAGGAGAATCTAACCTCAAATGAAATCAATGTTGTTATTTTCATGTTTTTTTGCATCTCCGAGTAAGAATTTTGCATATTTGTTGGGGTGTGCAAATGAAAAAAAAATGGTGGTTGGTTGTGGCTTTGTTGGAGGAGTCTGCACCTTTTTGGGTGCCCAAATTGGAAAAATGTTTTCCAACTATATAGCCATGGCAGGATTTCTGCATTTTTTTTGGGTACCTAAATAAAAAAAAAGTTGCTCTCCAACTATACATTTATGGTATGGTATTTTCATTTTATTGATGCCCTAATTGAAAAAAAAAGAGTCACCATGGATTGAAACATGAGCTTGAGATATTCAGAACTCGCTATAGAGATTGGGGAGTTCGTGCATTGGAATTCATACAGGCAGGTGCAGTTATTGGTGATGTACAAGCGCATAAGATTGTTCAGTCCAGAAATGGAAAGCATGAGGACAAACCCCATACAAAGTATCTAACTATAAATAACTCAAGCCCATCCTTTGAACCGTCAAAATATCTTACTCCTCTAGGCAGAACCATCAGGCATTTCCAATCATATTGGAAATTTGGCATTGTTAAAACTGGTAGTGATAGAACATGGCACTATTAGAAGAAAATGTTCATAGTGATTTTTCTTCATGGTAAAATAGTAATCGACAAGTTTCTTGTTCTCCATTTTGAGGTTTGGTTATAGCTAGGGTACAATGGCAAAGCTCCGTTGGTTTTGTGTTGTCTTGTGTTTGGCAGACTTTTGTTCATATCCCATGTCCCCGGTTATTTTCTCATGGGAACGCATACCATATGTAATACAAAACCAATGCCACGTGTGTTTTTATATAGATCAAATTGCTCGAATCAAAGTTCGATGCGTATTTCTCTATGGAACATTGTGGGATTTCGCTCGGTGCCTTCTGTGTTCATGTGTTGCCTTGTGCCTTGACTTTCAATACATTTGGTGTTTACTTGGTTCTTGGTTGTATTCTTCGTTCTGGAAAATTAATTATACATTCAAGATCTTGGCAATTTTTCTATGATCTTAAAGAATATACAGGACATGCTTTGCAATTTAATATAATCTCTCTAATGAAAATGTAGTATGTGGCTCGTTTTAGCACTTTTCCTTGATCGATGAACTTAGCAAAATTCATCTCCAAGAATAATTTGAAATAAAAGGATATATACTATGTGAAGTCCAATGGAACTATCATATCAACGACATGACATTAAAATTAAAATCCTTCGTTGTTATACTTGTGATGAAGTTGGCAATACAATAAATTTACTTAAACATCACAAAATTGATTTTCTTGTGGCTTTTCGATGCTTCTCTTATACAAACACATCCTGGAAATTATAAGCATGGCTTGCTTTAACTATTCCTTGATTGAAGAACATGTTCACATGTTTAATGCACTTCATATTTACTTTTAAGACCATCAATGGGGATTTCTTACACCAATTCTTACTTCCGAAAATTGCCATCCCCTTTCTTTTTTCCCTCTGCTTTCCCTTTCTGGTCACTTAGTCATTTTTCGGAAAATGTCTAGGTGCGGGAGTTGGAAGATTCATGTATTTAGATTTCCACTGATACTTGTATATCACCAGCTCGACTGACCTCTTTCCCATTTCATATTGAACAAAAAAATTTAATTGTGGGTTCCCAGATAGGTGGGTTCAACATTGTGTTTCCATTGTTCTGCCGCCTGAAAACAACACCCAAACTTCCCTGATCTACAAATTAGAAAATAAATTCCCCTTTTTATCGTTTTCTTTCACTTTCTGTTTACTTGGTCCTTTTTCTGAATGTGTCATTTTTTTGAATGTCTCATGCTTTTATATACAACACCCGAAGTTTCGCAATATACAAATTGACCCTCGAAATTTGTTATTATCTCATGTTCCGTGTTACGCATATTGCAATAAATAGTTGGGGTAGATACAATTTGACCATCAGACCCTCACGTCTCCTGAGTAGAACTTGTGGCCTTGTTTTCAAGCCTATCAATATTCCCTGTTCTGAGTATGTCTCATGCTTTTATATCACGAGTCTGACTAACCGCTTTCCCATTGCATACTTGGCCACTATTACCATCGTCGGTTCTTGGCCAGGCTTGCTCAACATTGTGCTTCCATTGTTCCGCTACCTACAAACAACACCCTAAATTCTACGATATAGAAATTGACAGCTGAAATATGTCACTATTCCCTATTCTGTGTTACACATTGTGTAGTCAAAAGTTTGAAGACATATAATTTGACCATCGGCCCCTCACATCTCCTGAGTATATCTTGTGACCCTATTTTTGAAGCCCGCCCGACCGTTTTCTATACTTGGCCATTTCCTGGAATCTCTTTCACGGGTTGGTGGGTGGAGGAAATGTACAATGCTTAATATCTCTACACCATCCCTGCCACCTTCGTACTTCTTTCTAGATATGAAATTATTAAGATTTAATGCCAGTATCTCATTGTGCAGGAACCATTAAGATTTCCATTAATGTTCGAAAGGTCAGAGAATATTTGTCATTAATACAAATTAAACCAAGATTTGCAGAGAAGAGTGTTATCCTTTCCAAGTATTCATTTCAAGCATGATGCAATCTCTTTCGTGGGTCAGTCGGTTGGCACCTTTATGAAATATCTAATCCTTAATCTCTCTTCGCCGTCACTGCCACCTTCGCAGTTTTTCTAAATATGAAATTAATAAGATTTAATGGTAACAACTCATTACGCACGAACCGTGGAGATTGTCATTGATCAGTAAAAGGCTCGAGGAGATCTTCCATTGATACACATTAAACCAATATTTGTGGAGGGTTATATTATCCCTCCCCAATTTTCATTTCAAACATAATCTGGAGAAAACATAAATTCTCCTTAACTTATGGCAGTAGTTCCATAGTCACTCTATCCAGATACAGTAAATACCTTCGAGCATGATGGCCAGAGGTTCCAGTATTCCGGGACATATTCTTACTACTCATCTCCCTCTGCCTAGGAGAAAAAAAAGGGGATGTTAGCTTTTTTCACCGAGAGATATATTTCAAGCCAAAGAATTCCAAGGCAACCCCGCCTGCTCAGACAACGTTCCCACCTGCATTGATGGTTGGCGCAGAGGTTGATGTGATCATTTTCAAGATGGAAGAATATGATATGATGGTTGATGATACATTAATGGATGATGGAAATGTAGATGGTGTTCCCACTCCTGGACCCAAATTGAAATCAACCATAACGAGCGGAACTTCCCGGCTCGGCGATGGCGGCCCTCACAACACCAAAAGAAGGGGTTTCAGAAAATAAACCAATGCTTAATACAATAGCCTCTTTGTTGCTCGAAATTAGGATTTCCAGAGGTCCAATTTAGTTTTTTTCTGGGCAGAAGTCTTTCACTATAAGGAAATGATCTATTGATGCTCCTAAAGATATATTTCAAGACAAAACATTATTCAATTGTGGGACCACTCTCTTGTTCTCTGGATATACAATTAACATCTTAGGGGATGAGGACCACAACTCCCACTCATGCAAGTCATATTCCTACTACCCATATCCTTCCGCCCATAATGGACTAATTTGGGCCTCTGAAATTGCTCGTGCAACCTGTGTCCCTGAAGTCTCCAACTGTGAGGAGGTGGTTTCTTGGTGTGTCCTAACTTTTAGTTTTGGGCTCTTCCATTTTGCCTGCAACATTTTTCGTCTTCTTCCTCACGTGAAGCTTGTGAGAACAAACAATTTTATCGTAGGACTGTTGTTCATCTGCTTCAAGCCAAGGATTTATTCCACTACGAAACCACTCTCCTGTTTCTTTGTCACCTCAGGTCTTCCGCAAGATATTGAGATTGGGGCAACGAACATTGACCCCCCGAGGACAAAACTGCAAGGATTTCCTAAAAAAAATCATGGTAATCAGTTTTGTATGCATGTTGAAGAGCATCTTGATGGCTCCTGCATGTTTCCTACATGTTGCAGGTCATGTGCATGTGTTTATGGAAAATATGTTCAATGTTTTTCTCCAAAGAACTTGGTCCAATTTCTGTGGATAGATATACACTACCCAGTAATTTTTTTTTTTTAATGGATTTACTATTAAAACAATTTCCTTAGAGTCTTGGTTGTTGCTTCTTTTTTTAATTTAACACCTCTTCTCATTGGCATGGTTCGATAGTCTCGTGGTTCTTCAATATTGTATTGGCTCAAGTAATTTGATCTAAAATTGATCATTTAACAATTATATGACAATGCATTGTGTCGATCCATCATGATTTTATGGAAAAAAAAATGAATTTCAAAGAGTTTCAAACCAACGTTCAATTCTATTCATAATGCAGAAAGAACATAGCAAGACCAAATCACAATGCGGCAGTGCGGGCCTTGCCATAGAAATTTCATTTTCATCACATCCTTACTAAGCAAACGATTTCTTATTTCCCTTTCGCTTGCTTGATTCCTTTAGTCTGAAAGGGACACTACTACATTTGGGTCAAATTCCGACGGCGCGTTCGACGCAATTGCCACTTTCTATTGTCGGAAGACCGACAAACCTCGGACCCCCTCAAACGTCGTTTCACATGACGTCGTTTTTCCGACGACCTAGTTTTCGT
>ML778386.1:26646-49322 GCA_009831015.1 Picea engelmannii | reverse complement strand
TATATATATAATTTCACCGTCGGGCGCTAACCTCTCCTCTGTTTCACTTGCAACCCTACTTTCAACCCCATCCGACCGTTGTTCATACTTATGTATATATAAAAGAGTCTTACTTATAATAAAAAATATTGTTTATATATAGATATATATATATTATAAACACATATATATTTATCTATATATTATAAAGACATATTATTTGACCATCAGGCACTCACCTCTCCTCTGTATCACTTGCAACCCTACTTTCAAGCCCGTCCAACTGTTGTTCATACTTATGTATATATAAAAGATTATTATTTATAATAAAAAAGATTGTATATATATATATATATATATATATATATATATATATTGTGTGTGTGTGTGTGTGTGTGTGTGTGTGTATAAGGTCTTATTTATAAGTATGTAATTAGAAATATTTAATGCTAAACCGGGATTTGAGAAGATCTCCCATTAATACGCATTAAACCAAAATTTCTGGAGGGTTATATTATCCCTTCTGAGTGTTAATTGCAAACATCATGGAATGTCATTTGCGCATCGTCAGGTTGGCCCATTCACGAAATATTCAATCCTTAATTCTGAAAATGAGTTTGACCAACCATTTCCCTATTCCGTACTTAGCCACTTTCCCAGAATTTTGCAAATATATAAACCGACCGTTGAACTGCCCCATCATGATCTCTTTCGTTTTACACGTTTTGTAGTCAAAAATTTCAAGACATAAAATTTGACTATCGGACACTCACCTCTCCTGAGTACCCCTAGTAACCCTATTTTGAATCTCATCTAACCTCTTTTCATACCTTACCATTCCTTACTTGCTCTTACCTGTCTCCGTCACCTTCACACTTGTCTATGATAAAAAAATGTTTATATATGTGTGTGTGTGTGTGTGTGTGTGTGTGTGTCTTGTTTCTAAATATGTAATTAGTAAGATTTAATGCTAATAGTTCATCGTGCAGGAACTGTATAGATTGTCATCGATGAGCGAAAGGCTTGATGAGATCTCCCATTAATACGCATTAAACCAAGATTTGCATAGGGTTATATTCTCCCTTCCGAGTGTTGATTTCAAAATCACGGAATGTCGTTCGCACGTCGTCGGGTTGGCACGTTCACGAAACCTCCAATCCTTAATTTCTCTTCATCGTACCCACCACCTTTGCACTTCTAAGTATGCAATAAGTAAGATTTACTGCTAACAACTCATCATGCAACACCCAGAGACATTGTCATTAATGAGTGAAAGTCTCAAGGAGATTTCCCATTCATAAGCATTGAACCAACATTTGCGGAGGGTTATATTATCCCCTCCAACTGTTCAGTTCAACCATCGTCTGGAGAAAACCAACATTCTCATAAACTTATGGCACTAGCTCGACAACAGTTCTGTGGAGATACAGTGAACATATTTGGGCACAAGGACCAGAACTTCCAGTGGTCTAGGGAATATTCTTATTACTTATCCCCTACCACCCAGAACGAAATAATTTGGACCTTTGGGATTCCTTGTCCAAGTCGTTTCCCTGAAGTTTTTGACTGTAAGGATTTGGTCTCTTGGTGCGTCGATAAATATATTTCAGGCCAAATAATTATTCCATTGCGGGACCACTCTTTTGTTTCTTTGTCACCTCAGGTGTTTCGCCAGATGTTAATATTATCAAAGCCAACATTGACGTTCAAAGGAGAAGATTCCAAGAAGTTCCTAAGAAAGCATAATAACGTGTTGGACCTCTTGTGCAAGTTCCTGGAAGAACCGATGGGATTTCCTGAAGATATCACAAGCTTGCATGTTAGTTCATTTAGAAATCCATTCTTGGAAATTGCCTAGTTGTTTACAAGAATAACAGGGCAGGAATCCACCATAACTATTTCCCGCATTGTTATTTATATTTTGTATTTCACAGTCAAGAAACAAGCCATTTTTTATTGGGGGAAGCTAATTTCCCATGAAATGTGTTCCCAATTGTCAAGCTTCAAAAAGGAGAAGAAATTTTTTATGTCATCCTACTTGATTTTTGTGATAGCGCATTGCTACCAGTTTCCAAAACCATCTCTGTATAAGAAGGCAAACTGGGAATTCGACCCAGTAATGTTCTGGTACCAGGCCTTGTGGAAGAACAAGGCCTCCCACTGTTTTTATGAGGTTTTTAATGACTTTGTGTCTGTTTTCAAAGTTTTATTGTTAGGAGAAGATGATCCCTGCATATCTGACCAGGAAACTAGGTTTTTGGACAGGAAGGGGGCACTTGAACATATGGATAATTACACTGTGAAAAGGATTTTTGGCTCCAAGGAAAAACATGTTGTCCTTCCATGTCACATTACAGATAGAATGTTTTTTACAGAAATATCAAGTAAATACAACTATTGGTTGCATCTATTCCATGAGAAGAGAAAAAGCAGTTCAATCCTCTGCATTGGAAAGTCGGGGACTTCATGTTGCGGAACGTCAAAAAAATTGATGAATTCGCAGCCCATTTCAGCAACTTGAACCTAAGATATGTTGAAATCCTAAGAGGGTTCAACCCTAATAAAAAAAAATTATAAGTGAAAGCCTCTTAATCATATGTGGGTTCTGACTCTGAGTAAGAACCAGAAAGGGGAAGAAAGATCATTGATGTGGAACCCAGTTCCATCGTTGCTACCACCAAGCTCTAGCCTGGTGAACCAGCTGAGCCAAAAGAAGGTGAGAGCCTCTTCCATTCACAGATGTGGGTAAAAGGCACCCCGTTGCACTTCATCGTTGATAGAAGTAGCCAGAAGAACCTCATCTCAGCAGAGGTCATCAAGCGACTGGCCCTACCGACAACGTTGCACCCACAACCCTACACCATTGGATATCTCTCCCAAGGAAGTGGTATCTGCCTCAACCAGTAGTTTCAAATTTCAAATGACATCAATCCCTTCAAAGACAAGGTATTGTGTGATGTTGGTCCTCTCAAAGTTTGTAATGTTCTTTTGGGCCAACCTTATTTATGGAAACATCATGTTGTATATGAGTCTAGGCCTCGTAGTGAAATTATTACTTTGAATAGGAAATTGTACAGGATACCCAAGGCAGTCCCTCCTAGTGCTATTTCCTTGATCTCTGCCAAGCAATGTAGGAAGGTCATCTCTCAGACCTAGAAATTTGTCTTCTTCGTGATTCTCTCTCAGAGTGAGAGAAATATCGCAGCCACATCTAGGGCCTTGATGGCCGATCTCTCCACACAACAGAAGCAAGTGGATAAGGTCATGGAAGAATAATGAAATATGTTCTCCTCTCCGACTAGGGTACCTCTTCACTTCTAGGTCAAGCATCCCATCGATCTGACCCAAGGTGCATCGCTAGACAATGGGACAATCTATCATTTCTCTTTGTCAGAAAATGAGGAGATCAAGAGGCAAATCCAATAAATGATCTTCAAGGGGCACATATGTCCTAATTCATCATATTGTGGGAGCCCAATCATGTTGGTGCATAAGAAAGACAGGACCTGGCGACTCTCCATTGATTACCGAGCCCTGAATAAAATCACAATCTGAAACTGGTGCCCAATTCCCCGAATCGACGACCTCCTTGATCATCTCACGGGGGCCAAATACTTAAGTAAGATTGATCTAAAGTCTGGCTACCACCAGGTCCCAATAGAACATAAATATGTATGGAAGACCGCCTTCAATTCAAAAGAAGGTCTTTTTGAATGGTTGGTCATGCCCTTTGGTTTGACAAATGCTCCAACATATTTTCTGAGGATGATGGATGATATCATACGACATTTCACTAATACTTTTGTAGTAGTGTATCTAGATGAAATCCTCATCTACAACAATACTTGGGTGGAACACTTGCAGCATATTCAGCAGTTTATGCACACCCTATGACAACACAAATTATATGCAAACTTGGAAAAAAATTCCTTCATCTTGGACAGGGTCCATTACTTAGGCTACATCATTGATCAACATGGTGTGCATGTGGATCCAGCCAAGATCCAGGTCATCCGTGATTGGCTAGCCCCAACCACACTCATTGAACTTCAGAGATTCTTGGGCCTCACCAATTTCTATCACAGGTTTGTGTTGGGATTCTCTCATATCGCATGGGCCCTCAACTAAGTAACCAGGGTGGCGGTAAGGAAAAATTTGTGTGGGGCATGTCCCAACAACAAGCCTTCGATGACTTGAAGAAGCGTTTATTCTCATCCCCAATACTTTCATTACCGGACCTACAACATCCCTTTGATATTGAGATAGGTGCTTCAAACTATGATGTGGGCATTGTTCTCACTCGACATGGCCACCCCATGGCATATCATAGTGAGACACTATCAGATGTTGTTCATAAGTACCCTACTTACAAAAAAGAAATGTACTCCATTGTGAAAGCCTACCGCCAGTGGAGACATTACATTCTTGGGAAGAAGACAATCATCCACACTGATCACAAGTCACTATAGTTCATGCAAACCCAATGAAAATTTCAGAATGACCACCATCAGAAGTGGTCCACATACTTACAACAAATCCACCTCAACATCAAGTATAAAAAAACATGTACCAACCGAGTTTTTGATTTCCTCAACCGACCTCCAGTCACGATACTCACCACTGTGGTAGACTCTTGCATCCACAAGACCTTTGGATGGCCCCACCTCTATGAGACAGACCCTGACTTCTCCACCACCTACCAAATGTTGGGCGCCAACTCAGTGGTTGCTAATTTCCATCTTCAAGATGGGTTGTTGTGTCGTTTGGGCTATCTTTGCGTTCCATCAAGCGAGTGTGCGAAGATGATTTGGGAAGCTCACTACAGTTGGGTGGCAGGACACTTTGAGTTGAAAATACAGTGGCAGTGTTGAAGAAATATTTCTATTGGCCGAAACTTCTATAGGATGTCGGCAAGTATATCAGGTCTTGCATCGCATGCGCTATTTCCAAAACGACCACTAAGAAACATGGCCTGTAAACCCCTCTACCTACTCCTAACACACTGTGATAATTCATCTCAATGGACTATATGTCAGTCCTCCCATCCATCAAGAGGGGAAATGACTGTGTTTTTGTGGTTGTTGATCGTTTTTCCAAGATGGTGATTCTAGCCGCCTTCAAGAAGAACATCATAGCAGAAGCCACTGCCAAGATCTTCTTTGAATGAGTATGGGTACATTTTGGCATCCCACAAACCATTATCTCAGATCTTGAAAGTCAGTTCCTCAGCACATTCGGGTCCAGCCTCTGGTAACCACTGGATACCAATCTCACCAAATCCACTGCCTTCCACCCCCAGATAGATGGCCAAATTGAGGTCATGAATCAGATGATTGTACATATACTGCGCATGTACAATTCAAAACACCCCTACACATGGGATGAGAGACTTCCCTATGTCTAGCATAGCTACAACTGAGCCCTTCATATCTCAACTCACCACGAGCCATTTCAGGTGGGGTTGGGATTCCAACCATTGGGCCCCATGGATGTTGCACTACCCCGGGTGACCACCTCGGCCAACTCGTCTCCTACTCCACCAGAAGATGACAAAGCCACATTTTTCATTGATTAGATCCAACACATCCACCAACGGGTTCAGGATATTCTACAAAATTCAAATGCCAAGTACAAGAAACACCATGATCAACATCAGGTGCCACATAAGTTTCAGATGAGAGACAAAGTTTGGTTGCACTTGCAGAAATAAATCCTTATAGGGCCCCATCGGAAGCGTTTCCCACTCCATTATGATTTGTACACCATCACCAAGTTTGTGGGTGACAATTCTTTTGAGCTCAACATTCCCCCTTTCCTTGGCCTGCACTGAATCTTCAACGTGGCTCTCCTTCGGCCATATTTCCCACCATTATTGGACACCTCATAGATAGGAAAGCAGTTAACACCAAAAAATATCAACCATGAATGCATGCAATAGGAATCTAGTGATTATATTGTGTACACACATATCAAGTTCACTCGAAAACAAAGGATCCATCTTTATCGAGTCGTCAAAGTAAGGCAGCTTTTGCACCAAGGCAAGTGGCCCATTGGGGGCCAAATTTAGCTGAAATTTCTTCATCTGATGGGGAAACTCAACGCAATGGAGACAATTTCTTCCTAAGGATGGATGATTGATATATTTGGATATTTGTGGCCACCCACCTTTTCTAATTCATTCAAATCAGTTTTCTGACAATTTTGGCAATTTACTATTTTTAGTAGTTTTTAACTTCCAGGGCCATTTTGAGGGCCTAAATGAAGGTTTTTCAAGATAGAGCTTCTCATTAATATACAAAGGCTTTAATTGAGCCCCCAAAATGAATCTCCTTGACAATACATTTCCAACGGGCTATCATGTGCCTAAAACAGAGATCGTATGCAAAAGTTGCAACCCCGGGAAGTTGATCTACTAACTTACCCAAACGGGGCCCACATGACTTTTGGCGCTTCATCTTTTAGGGTTATGTTTTTGGATGTCTAGGGTTTTTTACATTCATGTTTATTGTAAAAAGTCCTTCAAACCCTCATTGTAATCATATTCTTGCTAATGAGCGCAGTCGTCACATCTCTTTTTACAGATAAGTTGTCACCATTCCAACAAGCTTGTTTTCCGCTGCATTTTACAGTTTCATCTTATTTCCTTATTGAATAGAAAGCCAGTTTTACTGTATCTCTATTATTTTGTGTTAAGCATATTTTAATAATTTGTATTCATTTTGTTCTACTCATAAAATCCGGATCAATTATGGTATCCAAAAGGAAAGGATCTATCACTTATTGCCTACACAGATGCAGATTGGGCAGGTTGCATTGATGACCAACGAAGCACCAGTGGAGAAACGTTCTACTTGGGTGAGTGTTTAGTATATTGGCTAAGCAAGAAACAATCATCAGTATCCTTATATACAACCTAGGAAGAGTATATTGCAACATAAGCATGTTGTACACAGGTTCTATGGAAACTTTGACAGATATAAAAGTTGAGTATGATGAGCCCATTCCAATCTATTGTGATAATAAAAGTGCCATCAGTATCTCAAAGAACCCGGTGATGCAATCCAAGATGAACCACATTCCAATCAGGTATCACTTTCTACGGGAATAGTTTGCAGAGAATAACATCAGAGTTGAATATGTGGGCACAAAAGAACAAGTGGCACACATCTTTACAAAACTGCTTCCACAGGAAGCCTTTCAGTATCTTCATTAGATACTAGGAGTAATTTCTACTACAAAATGAATGCTTTAGAATGATTATCTTATATGTCTTATATGTACATGAGGAAGCACAATAAATAGGAAAATTCAGGTTGGGAGATCATTTTTAGGAAGAGTTTTGTTAGGGGGAGCAACCCTGGATGGAAAGATACATTTTCCATTGATGACAAAGGGGGAGAGATTTATCAGATGCAAAGGTAAATGCTTGGAGAGAGATCATAGGGGCATGTTTCCAAGGGGAGCGATTTTCACAAGGGAAGAATGAGCTATATGACTTCAAAGTGATACCCCTTGTCAAAGGGGGAGTTATTATTCATATGAAGGGAGAGAGAGTAATTACAGACTTATAAACACAAAGAAAAATCAAAGTCATTTAGACAGGGGGAGCATCCCCAAGGAGATTTTATTCAGGGAGATAAGCCCTAAATGGAGATACCCTTTTCCATGGATTTCAAAGGGGGATAGATAGAAACATTAATCAGGAGTATAGACATGAATATTATCATGACTAAGTGTTTCCACGAATGTTAGTGTTGCCATCAATGCCAAAGGGGGAGATTGTTAGACAATTGGTTTAGGTTGATGGATAGTTGGTATGGATTGTTGGTTGTCATTGATGTCAACCATTGGAGAGTGATATTGTATATTGATGTCAACCCTTAGTGATTGATGTCAACCCTTGGAGAAAGTTTGGTAGTGAATTATGGTAGCACAAAGGTTTGGGTAATGGACCCAAGGTTGTTTCATGTATAATGGTATGAGTTTTAATATATTTTAAGGTAATACTATTCTATATGGATAGTACATTTCATTCCATTTCTGGTGGTATGTGGAATGTCACATAACTCCTCACGGTTAGAGAGTTATGGCCATGAGAAGTTGGAGAAACCGGGTTTGGGTAATGGACCCAAGTTTGTTTGATGGATAATGGTATGAGTTTTGATATATTTGTAGGAAATACTATTCTAGATGGATAGTACATGTCATTCCATTTCAATTGGTATGTGTAACGTCACATAACTCCTCATGGTTAGAGAGTTATGGCCATGTGAAGTTGGAGAACCCTCATGAGTCATCTAGAAGCCCCAAAAGGTCAAAGTAGTCAAAGTGGTTTAAGAGATTTTAAAAGGTAAATAATAAAGTGAAGTGATGAGTGTAATATAATTCAAAGTGAATAAAATATAAATTGTTTAAATAGTAAAGTTAATGGAGAAATTAGAAGTGGGTTAACCCTAAAATAAGGAAAGTGGAATAAGATGGTTAAAAGGTAACCTCTTGAGGAAGCTAGATGAAAGTATAAATAAGAGGAAAGGATATCTCGTTTTAATAACACTTGAGAATATTGAATATATATAGGTGACTGAGGTAACCAAAGGATATTTAAGCCAAATTTTAGAGGGAAGGTGAAGTAACGAAGGTCGAAATTCAAGGGAGGATAAATTCTTTTGATGATGCTTTCTAAGGTATGTTATTTACAGGTCATCTCACCATTTTCACAACAATTTTTTTTCTAGAATGATTCAAACTGGAAAATCGGGATTCCATTGAGGGAACATATCCAAGTAGTTTTGTTACAAATTTCAACATGTGGTTCATTGTATTTTTGGAGTTACGCTCCGTGGAAAATAGGGTTTGTAGCTACTCTTGAAACTAGTCTAAAAACGATGTTTCGGGGAAAAAATGCCATAACGTCTTCATAATAGATCCAAATTCAGTAAGACCAAATGTGTTCGTTAGAGTACATTATTTATTATTCTGTGTACAATTTTCATATCCATACAATATATATTCCACGCGGGGCATGCTCTACAAGTTCGCTCTCTAAAATAAGCCAGAATTCAACAAGGTATGCCATTTTTGCTATAACTCCTATTCTGAGAGGTTCCAAGTAGTGGCGCCTGGAGGAATTACATAAAACACACTGAAGAACATTGTGTCCTTTTTTAATATATTTATTCATTACAGGTACATAGTTATGATTATTTCAAGTTAGGGTTGTTGACTAATCCAAAACTAGTCATGTGAGACTAAAGTAAAGTTTGATGAAAATGCTAGTCTCTTGTTGTTAAAGTTAAGGAAGGTTTGTAGGTATGTGATCATATACACCAGGTCTATTATAGAGTTACAAATCAGATTTGGATGATGAAATTGATGAGGGCTTTTGGTTGAGGTACATGTTGGGTACATGGTTGGGACAAGTAGTTGATGAGTTTGAACATACATGAGGTGTATAGTAGATGATGTCGGTACATCTTGATGAGTCACAATTCATGAGTAGTTGATACATGATTTGTACATACTTGGTACATGGTTTGAGGCACTTGTTAGTAGTATTGTTGGCACATGTTTTATGGATGATGTAGCATACTTGTATTGGTATACTATTAGAAGCACATATTGATCTTGGTGATGATTATGAGTTGTTGTGTTATGCTCGGTTGATGCAGATATTTGAGAGTTATCTTGGTGATTAATCATGGTGAGTAAATATGATTAGGTTTATTACAAGTTGAGGTACAGGTTGGTGCATGGTTGATGCATTTATTTATGGTACAAGTTGATTACAGGTTGTTTGGTACAGGTTGGAGCATGGTTGATGCACTTGTTTATGGTAAAGGTTGATTACAAGTTGAGGTACAAGTTGGTGCACGGTTGATGCACTTTTTTATGGTACATGTTGATTACAGTTTGTTTGGTATAGGTTGGTGAATGGTTGATGCACTTGTTTATGGTACATGTTAATGCATGGTTGATGCATGGTTCAGGTTATTGGTATAGGTTGTTTGGTGCAGGTTGATTGGTACATGTTTACAATAGTATATCTCACAGCGATAATGTGGTAGTGGTTCCATCATTCTACTTATACATCAGGGTGGTTATATGGGGAAAGTATAGGTGGTTGTAGCCACGTTATATTTGTAGCCGGAGAACATAAGGGGTTGTAGCCTCCTTCTAGTTGTAGCCAGAGAATTGAGGAGTTGGAACTTCTCTCGGGTTGTAGCCTGAGAAACTAGGGGGTTGGAGCCTCCTTCCAGTTGCAACTAGAAAACAAAGGAAGTTCGTGATTCCAATGAATGTAATTCTTAAAGACGTATAAGAAAAAGCATTTCGTGGTTTTCTCTAGCTTTGGGTTTCCACGTAAAACACTGGTGTACTGTGTATGTGTGTGATTGCTCATTTGTTCATTGTTTATTTACTCTACAACTATTGGATGATAATGTTACATTGATATAACACTTGCATTTTATGGTGTGAAAGCATTACATTGCTCTATTATTGATTCACCCCCCCTCTCAGTAATACAACAATTGGTATCAAAGCAGCTTCATTCAGGAAACAGTTTAACCATTGGAAGGAGATCATGGATTATTCTAATAATTTAATACCAATGTTTAATGGTCAGAATGGTTTTAAGTATGAGATGTGGAGCAGAAAGAAAAACGTATTTTTATAGGAACAAGGACATTATATTTGGCTATCATTTGTTACAGGATATGATAGTTCAAAAAGGGAAAAGACTGCAGCAAAGAAAGAATTGACGAAGAATAACAAAATAACAATGGATTTCATCTGGGAAGGATTACCTAATCTAGTAAGAGAAAAAGGTTGGTAAATGTTCATCATCCAAATAACTTTGGGATAAGTTACATGACATATATTCTTTACCCATCGCAGATTCAGAAAATGTCAAAGAAGATGCAGATATAGATCAAGAATAATTATGTTCACCATGTCAAATAGATTCAGAAGATGAATAGTACATAATCACCAAAGGTATGTTGTTTTTCTTTAATTGTGAAAAACATTGACATCTTGAAATAGAATGTCATGAAGGAAATGAGACAGAAAAACTAATTGAAAAGGAAGAAAATTATGAAGCATAATTGATTAGTGATTTATATGAACTAAGCGAAGAAAACATGTCACTCAAGAAAGAATTGATGAAACAAAAGGAAAGTGTTCACATTTTTAAGAAGCCCAACATGTCATCGAGAACTTAAGAACTCAACTAGAAGAATCCAGAAAGATCGAAGAAAATATTGAATATCAAAAGTAGTATTTGGAAGCCAACATAGAAGCACAGAAGGAAGAAGCAGAAAGGAGAGAGAATATATTGACAAAACATCTTAAGGAAAGAACTAACGATCTAAACCAGCTTGAGGCAGAGTTTGGTCAAGAAGTGAAAGGACTTGAAGAAGAAATAATCACATTAAAAATTCATCTTGAAGAAGCGAAAAGAACAGAAGAATTCATGAAGTCTTAGATAATGAAGAAAGAACAAGAGGTTGAGAAGCTTGAAGAATAAGTTGTCACATTGAGAAGTAAAATCGTCAATCTTAACAAGAACATTCAAGAGACAGAAACATCCACATCAATTATAGATAATGAAGAGAAGCATTCAAGGTTGCTAGAAAAGAAGAATGAAGAAAATAAAAAGAGTTATGCAGAAGTACTCAAAGGAAGGAATCATGGTCAACTGGAATCTAAGAAAACTATTGAAGATACATCTTCAAGAAGACCATTCATGTTCAAGCCACAAAGCATCTTCAATCATGATCATGATTAGTCAAGGCATAAATTCAGAAAGACTACACCACAAAGAAGATCATTCACTCCCAGGTATGAAATTTTATTTTATGGTCATTGTTTTTATTGTACTAATTTTGGACATAAGGTTTCATATTGCAGGGATTATAAAAGAAATGTTCAAGCAAGAAGTGCATATGTGGCCCCACGTAACATTGAATGTTACAAATTTCATAACTATGGACACATATCTAGTGATTGTAGAAGCATGATCGATACTTCCATGAAAGAGAACACTGATATCAAATATAAGAAAGTATGGATAAGAAAACACGAAGAACAGGTGAACAAAGACCAGGTCCCGAAGATCGCAAGATTAGCAATAAAACGAGATGAAGAAAATTCTACAGAGAAAAAGAAAGATGTCAGATACTGAAAGGTTTGGAAAATAACTTAAAGAAAATAAGGACAGGTAAATAAGGAACAAGTTCAAGAGATTGTACTTTCAGTCATTGTAGTAAAATATGAATCCACAGATGGAAAGAAAGAAGTCATATCTCAGAGAGATGATGAATCTACCAATGAATATGATGATGAATCTACCAATGAAGATGATGATGAATACACATCAGAGCAGGAATTGTTTAGAGACTCCCAGGTAATATGAATATTAGACATGGGGGTCTATGCGATAGTTGTGATAGACCAAAGAACCATCCTTCGAGCAGCTTGCAAAGTTTGAGAAGACAGATCTAGAGAAGTCCGTTAGCATAAGTACAATTCGATGGATTAATCAAAACTTCATGTTAGTATAGTGATAAATGGGTCAACATTATGGACAATTGTGCAAGTATATTCTTGGACAGTATGGATGAGAGCATGGATTCATAGATTGGTTCAAAGAGTGGTTCAGAGACAAAGGAACATTATCATAATGGATGATAATTACACATGAAATGGTTTGAACAATGCTAATGGATTCCAAATTGACAGATACTTTTTGGACACATGTAGTGCATACAACAGTTCATATTCAAAACAAAGTAATGCTCATAAACAACAATGACAAAACTCCCTATGAACTACAGAAAGGAAGCACAGAGAACAACCTCTACATCAAGGCAGTTGGACAGGTGGCATGATTTCAAACAGTACCAAAGGAATCACATGTCTTATAAGTAAAGAGGATTTTCAGATATCTCAAAGGAACATAATAGTTTGGATTATGGTATCCAAAAGGAAAGGATCTATCACTTATTGCCTACACAGATGCATATTGGACAGGTTGCATTGATGATCAATGAAGCACCAATGGAGCAACATTCTACTTGGGTGAGTGTTTAGTATCTTGGCTAAGAAAGAAACAATCATCAATATCCTTATCTAAATCTGAGGCATAGTATATTCCAGCAGAAGCATGTTGTACACAGGTTCTATGGATGAAACAAACTTTGACAGATACACAGGTTAAGTATGATGATCCCATTCCAATATGTTGTTATAATACAAGAGTCATCATTATCTCAAATAACTCGGTGATGCACTCCAAGACGAAGAACATATGAATCAAGTATAACTTTCTAAAGGAACATGTTGTAGAGAAGAACATTAGAGTTGAATATGTGGGCACAAAAGAACAAATAGAAGACATCTTTACAAAACCGCTTCCATGGGAAGCCTTTGAGTATCTTTGTTAGAGAATAGGAGTAATTTATACTTCAAAATGAATGCTTTTGAATGCATATCTCATATGTCTTAGAAGTACACGAGGATGCACCATAAATAGGACAATTCAGGTTGGGAGATCGATTTAGGGGGAGAGATTTATTAGATGCAAACGTAAATTCTTGGAGAGAGAGAATATAGGCATTTTCCAAGGGGAGTGATTGTCACAAGGGAAGAATGAGAGATATGACTTCAGAGTGATACCCTTTGTCAAAGGAGGAGACATTATTCATATGAAGGGAGAGAGAGTAATTAGAGACTTATAAACACAAAGAAAAATAAAAGGCATGTAGACAGGGGGAGCAGCCCCAAAGGGAGATACCCTTTTCCATTGATATCAAAGAGGGAGAGATAGAAACATTGATGAGGATTATAGGCATGAATATTATCACGACTAAGTGTTGCCATCAATGCTAAAGGGGGATATTGTCAAACAATTGGCTTAGTTTGATGGACAATTGGTATGGATTGTTGGTTTTCATTGATGTCAACCATTGGAGAGTGATATTGTAGATTGATGTAAACCCTTAGTGATTGATTTCAACCCTTGGAGAAAGTCTGATATTGAATTATGTTAGCACAAAGGTTGGGTAATGGACCCAAGGTTGCTTCATCTATAATGGTATGAGTTTTAATATATTTGAAGGTAAGACTATTTTAGATGGATATTACATGTCATTCCATTTCTGGTGGTATGTAGAACATCACATAACTCCTCATGGTTAGAGAGTTATGGCCATGAGAAGTTGGAGAACCCAGGCTTGGGTAATGGAACCAAGTTTGTTTGATGGATAATGGTATGATTTTTGATATATTTGCAGGAAAGACTATTCTATATGTATAGTACATGTCATGTCATTTTCATTGGTATGTGGAACGTCACATAACTCATGATTAGATATTTATGGACATGTGAATTTGGAGAACCCTCATGAGTCATCTAGAAGCCCCAAAAGGTCAAAGTGGTTTAAGAGATTTTAGAAGGTAAATAATAAAGTGAAGTGATGAGAGTATTATAAGTCAAAGTGAATACAAAAGAAATTATTTAAATAATAAAGTTAATGGAGAAATTATAAGTGGGTTAATCCTAAAATAAGGAAAGTGGGTTAAGTTGGTTAAAAGGTAACCCCTTGAGGAAGCTACATGAAAGTATAAATACGAGGCGAGGCTCTCTCATTTTAATCACACTTGAGAATATTGAATATCTACAGGTGACTGAGGTAACCAACAGATATATAGGCGGAATTTCAGAGGGAAGGTGAAGTAAAGAAGGTCGAAATTCAAGGGAGGATAAATTCCTTTGATGATGCTTTCTAAGGTATGTTATTTACAGGTCATCTCACCATTTTCGCAATAAAGTTTTTTCTAGAATGATTCAGACTGTGAAATTGGGAGGACATTGAGGAAACATATCCAAGTATTTTTGGTACAAATTTCATCTTGTGGGTCGTTGTATTTTTGGAGTTACACTCCTTGGAAAATAGGGTTTGTGGCTAGTCCTGAAACTAGTCTAAAACAGGTGTTTCGAGTAAAAATGTCATAACTTCTTCATAACAAATCGAAATTCAATAAAAAAAATGTGTTGGTTATATTACAGTCTTTAGTATTCTGTGTAAAATTTTCATATACATACAACAGATATTCCATGTGGGGCACCCTCTACAAGTTCGCTCTCTAGAATAAGCCTGAATTCAACAAGGTATCTCATTGTTTCTATAACTCCTTTTATGAGAGGTTCCAAGTAGTGACATCTGGAGGATTTACATAAAACACACTGAAGAACATTGTGTACTATTTTAAGATATTTATTCATTACAGGTACGTAGTTATTATTATTTCAAGTTAGGGTTGATGACTTATCCAAAACTACTCATGTGAGACTAAAGTAAAGTTTGATGAAAATGATAGTCTCTTGTTGTTAAAATTAAGGAAGGTTTGCAGGTATGTGATCATATACACCAGTTCTATTACAAAGTTACAAATCATATTTGGATGATAAAATTGATGAGGGATTTTGGTTGAGTTGCATGTTGGGTACATGGTTGAGACAAGTAGTTGATGAGTTGGCACATACATGAGGTGCATAGTTCATGATGTTGGTACATCTTGATGAGTCATAGTTGATGAGTAGTTGATACATGATTCGTACATACTTGGTACATGGTTGGAGGCACTTGTTAGTAGTATTGTTGACTCATGGTTTATGGATGATGTAGCATACTTGTATTGCTATATTATTAGAAGAACATATTGATCTTGTCGATGATTATGAGTTGTTGTGTTATGCTTGGTTGATGCACATATTTGAGAGTTGTGTTGGTGATTTATCTTGGTGAGTAGCTTTGATTAGGTTGATTAAAGATTGAGGTACAGATCGGTGCATGTTTGATGTACTTATTTATGGTACGAGTTGATTACAAGTTGTTTGGTATAGTTTGATGCATGGTTGATGCACTTTTTTATGGTACAGGTTGATTATAGGTTGAGGTATAGGTTGGTGCATAGTTGATGCACTTGTTTATGGTACAAGT
Organism: Picea engelmannii; assembly: GCA_009831015.1. Lineage (NCBI taxonomy): Eukaryota > Viridiplantae > Streptophyta > Pinopsida > Pinales > Pinaceae > Picea > Picea engelmannii. The sequence continues at coordinate 33,339 of ML778386.1, read as the reverse complement.
TGATTACGGTTTGTTTGGTACAGGTTGGTGCATGGTTGATGCACTTGTTTATGGTACAAGTTGATTACAGGTTGAGGTACAAGTTGATGCATGGTTGATGCATGGTTCAGGTTATTGGTACAGGTTTTTTGGTGCAAGTTGATTGGTACAAGTTTACATCAATATATCCCATAGTGATAGTGTGACAGTGGTTTCACCATTCTACTTATACGTCAAGGCAGTTGGACGGGCCAAGGACAGGTGTTTGCAGACACCTTCCGGTTGTAGATGGAGAACATAGGGCATTGTGGCCTCCTTCTGGTTGTAGCCAGAGAATTGGGGAGTTGGAGATTCCCTCAGGTTGAAGCCTAAGAAACTAGGGGGTTGGAGCCTCCTTCCAGTTGCAGCTGGAAAACAAAGGAAGTTGGTGCTTCCTATGAATGTAATTCTTAAAGACATATAAGAAAAATAATTTTGTGGTTTTCTCCTGCTTTGGGTTTCCACGTAAAACACTGGTGTACTGTGTATGTGTGTGATTTCTCATTTATTCATTGTTTATTTACTCTGCAACTATTGGATGGTAATTCTACATTGATATGACACTTGCATTTTATGGTGAAAAATGATTAAATTGCTTTATTATTGATTCACCCCCCCCCTCTTAGTAATCCAACAGTTGTATCAATTGACCATCTCTCTACAGAAGCTTGAGACATAGGATTTGAAGATCTAATCAATGATACTTTGCATTGATGAGTGGTTGACGCAACCTGCCCTCTTCAACACGGTCTCCCTCCAGGACCTTCTTCAACACACGCAGGCCGAAGAGTCCAAGGCTCTTCCAACTCCCTCGGGAGTCTTTTACCCACAGTGCTCTTCGGCGATCTCCCTTTCTCTACTCGGGAAATCGACGTTCGCGCTATCGCGAACCCTGTGCGCCTAGTTCTCATGCAACTCCAAATCCCGAACCCCGATGGGTCAATGGGTCAACGCTTCCCACTTCCGTCAGGGATTTCCCTATCGGGATATCGCCACTCGCGATGTCAACAACTTGACCTTCCAAACCCCGAGTGTCGAGTTGTCAATTCCTCAAGACTGCGCCTCGTATACTCCACTCTCCTCCTGGGGTCCCACTCTGCCACGACACCTTCGGGATTTCGTGGATCGCGAATCCACGACACAAAGGTTCCTTGCTTGCGGAAACCCCGAATGTCGAATCCTGATCCTCCAGGGATCCGATGCCACGCGTCCCTGCTCTAATCGACGACTCTGAATAACTCGGGAAATCGCGACTCGCAATTTCAATGAGTAGAGTCTTACCTCACCAAACGCCGAATGCCGATATGAGATGCCCTGATCCTTTGTGCCCTACGAGTTAACTCCATCGGGACTCCTCTCGGATCTGACGGTCGGCGGGATTTCGCGATTCTCCTCTGCGATCCCTGTCCGACTGTTCTCCTCCTTGGAGATTTTTCTGCTCTAAATCTCCTTCCAGGTTGGAACTTCTCCTGGGTCTGTTCCCACAATGATCACCACGGAACTATCCCTCCTGAGCTTAATTTCTTCACTTCTTCAACTAAAGGTTAGCGCGCAAAATGCTATCTGTCCCGGGCCTCTCCTGTAGCTTCGGCCTCTACAGACGCTCGGTTTTTCTTCTCTTTCTCCCGCAGATGGAGAATATAAGACTTCCTGCAGTCTTTCAACTCAAGAAACCTATTATTGAGTACCCTGGGTATTCAGTAACCCAATGAAAGCTCCCTCAATGGATGCTTCCTTCGGATGATAGAACTCACAGAGTTCCTTCCTCCTGGGTTATCTGCGCACCCTCTCAATGCCCTCCTGGCGGAGTATCTCTGCCACAGAACACCCAACAGTTATACTTTCTCATGTGCCCTTGCACCCTTCGCTCAACGTCCTTCAGATGGAGTCCCTCAGAATCCTCACAGAATTCTGGTCTTTCTGAACTCACAGTAGAGTTCTTTCCTCTGTGCACTTCTGTACACACGCTCGATACCCTCTTGGTAGAGCTCCTACAGAACTCTCGGTAAAGGTTCTGTCCACAACAGTGTCTCAGCTACACTTCCTTGACTATTGAGGTGTTCAGTAACCCCAACAGTCTTCCTCCTTGCGAGGTGATGACTTCAGTCCTGTGCCTCAGCACGTCTCTGTCTGACTCCTCAGAGTTCAGAAGTGCCTCCTCTGTGCACCGGTATTCAGAGTCTCAACACTCTGTCACGCCCTCATGGCATGAAACCTCAAAGACCTCTCAAACATGAAATCAAACACACTCCCTGAAATGGCATAATCATAATACACAAATGCAGCATATAATGAACACACACACAGACATGCACATAATGACAGAAAATGCAGGAAAAACTGCTCTGTATTTATAATGGCAAATGCCTGTATATTTTACAAGGTGTTCCCCGAGCTCTCTCTTGGCTCTCTTTTCTACTCCACATGCATACCTCTCAAAATGAGATCTATCTATCTCTTTTACCTGAGGTGCTCTTAGCGCTTCCCTCTAGGATTTACCTACCCTATTGATTTACAATCAATGACTGTCTAGTCCAGCGTATGGATCTAGATCTCAGCCAATCTACAATAAATGCCTATCTTATCTACAGCCTGTGCAAAGGCATAGCTTTTCTGGCTCAACAGCCTAAGCCATTTAATTACATTCAATACAAACATGAATGAGGTTGTGCCTCCTTTTCAGCACATGAATGCATGCGTGTTGATGTGGCTGGATGGCTGCATTAGAGAGATGCTCCTGCATCATACTCCACAGCTGCAAAAATCATGAGCTCCTGCTCATGAGCTACCTCTGTCAGCTTATTGGAAATCCCCCTGGATCCCAAAAAAATGTGTGGAGCTGTCCATTTGCTCCATTCTGTTGTTGCTTCCGCTGCGGTGCTGCTGTTGTTGCTGCTATCCTTCTGATCAACCTCTCCTTGCTGGCAGTGTCTGCTGATTTCAACATCAGCTCCATGATCTCCTTGATCGCTTCATCCAGCTTCTCCAGTGGCTGGTTTTTCTGTTGTAGTCTCCACAGCTGCAAAAATTTTGGGCCATTGGGAAGATCATCATGATCCCCCACGCCTTCCTCATATGTTTCCAACCTCACCTGTTGGATGTGCAAGCCCTGCACTTTCACCTTGACTTCTAGGGCTTCAATCTACTCCCACAGCTCAGCAAGACATATGTTGTCTGTGTCTTCATTCGCTATTTCTGCAACCTCCTCTGTGGCATTGTTTTCAACTTCATGGCTGAAAATGTTGAGCCATTCCTCAGAATGCTCCTCTTCCTTTTCAGCTTCTTCGGCTGTCAGCTTCAGTGCTGCAGCTCTCTCAGCTTCCTGGGTGAAATCATTGAGACATTCCTCGAAATGCTCATTCTCTTCACCTTCTGCTGCAAACTCCCCTATTGCAGTCCCTTCAGCTACAATGCTGAATATGTCGAGCCATTCCTCAGAATGCTCGTTTCCTTCTTCTGTTTCTTTTTCTGCCGTTAGCCTCAGTGCTACAACTCTCTCAGCTTGCTGGCTGAAATCATTGAGTTGTTCCCCAGAACACTCATTCTTCCTTTCATCTGCTTGGGCGGTCTCAAGTGCCTTCTCCAATTCCCTTTCTTTTCTGACAGTCGTCTCCTGCTGTGACTGTTCTGCTACTGCTGCTACATCTACAACTGAATTTTATGCCCCCTCCTGGGCAGATGGTAGGAATACTTGTATTCCCCCAACCATCAGAATATCGTTCTGACCTTCCTCCTCTGTCAGCTGCATCTGTTGATCCACATTCATCCTTGAGCCCACTTTCTCTGTTAGCTCTCCTAGATGATTCCAACTCACTTCTGAGTTACTAAGACCCACAGATGGTCTTATCTGCTCCTCCCTACCCACCTGGAAATATGGGATGCTTCCACTGCTTCCCTGGCAGATTACGAGATCTATTGATCCCATCTTCATTAGCAACTCCTGCTGAGTTGAACTCTCCATTGAGTCCATGAGACTCTCAGACAGTCTCAATTTTTCATCCCTGCCCTCCAGGCAGCTTAGTACGCATCCGCTGGCCTCTTGGCAGTCTCCAATGCTTTAACTGCCCTACTGGCAATATTCGAGACCTCGCAGTGATCTCTGATCATTGCCCAGTTGGCAATGCGAAATTCCTTTACTGTCCTCATGACAGTCTTTGAGATCTTCAACTGATCTCATTTCTGTTCCCTTGCCCATCTGGTAATATGGAAACATTCCACTACCCTCTTGGCAGCCTATGAGATCCCTCAGCTGTCTCTCATCATTGCCCAATTGGAAATTTTAAATTCCTTTACTGTCCTCATGACATTCTGTGAGATCCTCATCTGATCCCAACTCGTCGCCCTCATGGAAAACTGGAATTTCTTCTCTTCTGCCTAACTAACAGTGCTTGAGATCATCAGTCAATCCCAATTCATCCCTATCATCATCATCATCACCATCGAGACTTTTTCCTATCTCTGGCCAACAGTAACGAATCATGTCTTCTTCTGTGGCCCTGAGGTCCTCAGCATACCTCAACCATCTTTTCAACAACCTTTGCTGTCTTTTGACCATCAGCTCCCTGACTGGCCATTTCACCTTTTGCGCCTTCATGGGCCATTCATAAACATATCTCAGCTTCTTATTCTGCCGCATCTTCATCTCGAGCTCCTCCATCTCTCGCTTGATATCAGCGAGCTCCTTATCCATTTCTGCTCCGCTCATCAGCCTTGAGCTTTTCCTTTCAGCATGTTTATGGCCGTCAATAGCCATGCTGCTGTGTCTATCTACCTCCCTGGCAGATCCACTGCTATCACTCCACATCTTTGAGTGTTCCAGCTTCATCTTCTCACAGTCCTGCTGACTGTCTGCTCGATTGTTGTCGGCCTGCAAACAAGCGCCTTACAGAGTCCTCGGTAACTCTGTCTTCCTTCACCTGCAATGTGCAGATGATATCCTACTCTGATACCACTTGACGTGAGTCGTGAGTATCAGAGTGTTTTCCTTTCCTCCTTCACTCCCCCTGCCTGAAATATACAGACAAGATCTTCAGGCTCTGATACCACTTTGACGCAACCTACCCTCTTCAACATGGTCTCCCTCCAGGACCTTCTTCAACACACGCAGGCCGAAGATTCCAAGGCTCTTCCAACTCCCTCGGGAGTCTTTTACCCATAGTGCTCTTCGGCGATCTCCCTTTCTCTACTCGGGAAATCGGCATTCACGCTATCGCGAACCCTGTGCACCTAGTTCTCATGCAACTCCAAATCCCGAACCCCGATGGGTCAATGGTTCAATGCTTCCCACTTCCGTCGGGGATTTCCCTATCGGGATATCGCCACTCGCGATGTCAACAACTTGACCTTCCAAACCCCAAGTGTTGAGTTGTCGATTCCTCGAGACTGCGCCACGTATACTCCACTCTCCTCCTGGGGTCCCACTCTGCCACGACACCTTCGGGATTTCGTGGATCGCAAATCCACGACACAAAGGTTCCTTGCTTGTGGAAACCCTGAACGCTGAATCCTGATCCTCCCGGGATCCGATGCCACGCATCCCTGCTCTAATCGACGGCTCTGAATAACTCGGGAAATCGCGACTCGCGATTTCAATGAGTAGAGTCTTACCTCGCCAAACGTCGAATGTCGATATGCGATGCCCTGAACCTTTGTGCCCTGCGAGTTAACTCCATCGGGACTCCTCTCGGATCTGACGGTCGGCGGGATTTCACGATTCTCCTCTGCGATCCCTGTCCGACTGTTCTCCTCCTTGGAGATTTTTCTGCTCTAAAGCTCCTTCCAGGTTGGAACTTCTCCTGGGTCTGTTCCCACAATGATCACCACAGAACTATCCCTCATGAGCTTAATTTCTTCACTTCTTCAACTGAAGGTTAGCACGCAAAATTCTATCTGTCCCGGGCCTCTCCTGTAGCTTCGGCCTCTACAAACGCTCGGTTTTTCTTCTCTTTCTCCCGCAGATGGAGAATATAAGACTTCCTGCAGTCTTTCAACTCAAGCAACCTATTATTGAGTACCCTAGGTATTCAGTAACCCGATGAAAGCTCCCTCAATGGATGCTTCCTTCGGATGATAGAACTCTCAGAGTTCCTTCCTCCTAGGTTATCTGCGCACCCTCTCAACACCCTCCTAGCGGAGTATCTCTGCCACAGAACACCCAACAGTTATACTTTCTCCTGTGCCCTTGCACCCTTCGCTCGATGTCCTCCAGATGGAGTCCCTCAGAATCTTCACAGAATTCTGGTCTTTCTGAACTCACAGCAGAGTTCTTTCCTCTGTGCACTTCTGTACACACACTCGATACCCTCTTGGTAGAGCTCCTACAGAACTCCCAGTAAAGGTTATGTCCACAACAGTGTCTCAGCTACACTGCCTTGACTATTGAGGTGTTCAATAACCCCAATGTTGAACACACAGTGCTACTGAGAGGGGGAGGTGAATCAATAGAATACACAATTAATCCTTTTAACTTTATCAACCTTATATCACCAATATGAAAATATCCATTCATTTACAATCATGTATTCTATATTCAGTTAGATTCAGATATTAGAATGTACTGACAGAGAAGTTGTGTGGATTAAAAGATGTTGATTATGAGCTTTAAGTGTTTCTACTCTTTTTAACTTTTCTTGTTAGTTACTGGAGGGTAGTCAATATGTTGCAGATAAATTAGCC
>ML778385.1:557320-567371 GCA_009831015.1 Picea engelmannii | reverse complement strand
TTGGCCATGCTTGAAAGGTATGGACCAAGTTACTAATATTGCATGGGGCTTTTATTGAAATTCTTTTATGCCCTCTTTTTTTTCTTTTCTTTTCTTTCTTTTTTCTTTTTCCTTTTCTTTTCTTTTTTTCTTTTTTCTTTTTTCTTTTTATTTGCAGAATGAAAAATCATTTGTCAACAAAAAACACTAGAGACAGATAATACCCCAGTCACCAGTTGATCCTATAACTTATAGGGTGATAACAATAGACATAAATGATCAGCTGAGATGGTGGAACAAAGCCAGTGGGGAATTCAATCTTAAAGAAGTACGCCACTATATAGCGGACCAGGACCAAGAAGACTCGACGCATCAATGGGACAAGCTCTGGAATAACCCCCATTGGCCAAAAATAAAAATCTTCCAGTGGTTAATACTACACAACCGAATCCTAACTTGGGAAAACCTAAATAAGAGAGGTTTCATAGGCCCTTCAAGATGTCACCTATGTGAAGAAAAGGAGGAAACAACGAACCATCTCCTCGATGAATGTCCCTACACAACAGAAGTCTTGGACTGGGAAGTAGGCATCTTCTGACAGTCTAATAGGATCAGAGGTAATATTTCCACAACTATAAACACATGGAAGGAAAACTACAGCAAAAATGAAGAGGTGAATATTTGTTGGACCCTCATTCCTGGCATGATCATTTGGGAAATATGGAAGGAATGGAACCGGTGCATCTTTAGGAACCAAAGATGGATGGAAGGAAAGATCAAGGAAACAATAATATCCATGACAAGAGAAACGATACAGAGTCGCAACTTCCAAATAGGAGGAGCACAACTCACAGACCGAGATCTCATAATTCTAGAGGATTTTCAACTGAAAGAAGGATGCAACCCCAATCATGTAAGACGATTGTCGCAACTACAAGTAGGTGAGCACAACTGGAAACTGCCACTAGAGGGCTCCCTCAAGATAAATTTTGACGGGGCATCGAAAGGTAACCCAGGACGGACAGGTATGGGTGGAGTAATCAGAGACAATCAAGGAAAAATTATCTGGCTATACACTGGGAGTCTAGGGAACTCAACCAACAACGCTGTAGAATTTGGAGCCCTGGAGAACAGCCTTGAGATACTACACTGGGAAGGGATGACCAACGTCATAGTGGAAGGAGATTCCATGTTGGTCATCAACACAGTAAGGAAACTCCAAAAAAACACCAGAGTGGGAAAAATCTAGAGGCATTGGCGCTTGGCTCGCTCCCTGCAAAAAATTTAGGAGCATTTGCAGACAGGGATCACAGTGGAGTTGCGATGGGTTCGAAGGTAAAAAAATGGACTATCATATATAATCGCTAACGAAGGGGTCAACAAGGAAGGATCATAACTAGATTCCACATGGAGTAACATCTCGAATGGCTAGTTTTGGATAGACTGTACCCAACTAGTGACAAAGGACTATGACGATAGCCGAAGTATGGATGACCACATCGAGGCTGAAGAAGCATAATTAATTGAAGGGAAAGTAGGATCCAGGCATAATCTAATAGGCCACCATTTAAACATGAGTTACAATGAAAATCATGGTCACACCACAAGAGGAGGTATGACGCCACGATCCTATAAATAGAATGAAGTACAGGGGTTGTATGTGGGAGAGAAGAAAGGTTAATCCACAAACGACAAAGGATGAAAATCAAAAGGATAGCCCTTGGGTAGGAATGGGTACACCTCATCCATGCACAAACACAGTGGGAGGAAATGATTGGTGTACAACGTGCAAGGAAAAGGATTGACGCAGGGATGACAATAGGGTCACCAAGCGTACACACTCTGAAACAGTGAAAAGGGACCAAAAGGTATTCCTTTATGGGAAACCCATGATTACTAGGATAAGATCACATCCGGGGATACCCCTTAAAATAAAAAGCATCAGGGATAGCTACAAACCAGGGAGAAGTAATTACAGAGACCAAGAAGGGGAAAATAGAAGCGGAGGCCGAAGTGAAGATAGAAGCCATTGCACTCAAACAGAGATGGTAAGAATGAAGAATACCCGGAGTAAGAGGGGCCCCCAGGGGGAGGAACTTCCAACAAGTGCCTGAAAGATCACTAGGATGGAGTAGGTGGCCAGAGAGGCCAAAGGAACCTTTCTTGAGAAGGTCAATCCAAAGGGAAAATATGTTATCGACAGGTGGGAGTGATAAGTCAACACCAAGCGCCAGGGAAAAGCCTGGGTAGAACTCATCCAAGAAGCAGATGGGATAAGGGACCTTGGGGACACACAACCCATGACAACCCTCTACCACAAAACGGTGGAGGAATCTTGGCGCACAAAAATGTTGATAAGTAAGCTGAGAGCTGACAAGAATGAGACCAACAGGGTGAAAAACCGTGGCCATAAGAAGGATCTCACATAAATTCTGAGTCGCCTCAGTAACCTGGAGGCCAGTGCAAAAAGAATAGTAGAGGACCAGAGGAACCAAAATGAAAAAATGGAATGAATGGCTGGACAATTCCACCTCTACCTTTGCTATGTCCACCACATGGACATCACTCCAACTGATTGACATGGAACACCAGTCTGCATCAGAAAGATGTGCACAATGGAGCAGAAAAAGGAGAACGAGGCAAGAAAGGAAGGAGATGAAAGCCATCCAATCCTCTTGGACTAGCGGACCTCAACCCATGGTAATTTTGTTTATTAGTGTATGAGCAACCCTTGTTATATGTTCTTGGTTTTTATGTAGATCTTATGGTATAGTTTTTTCAAATGATTTTTTAGAGACTGGGTCGGTTTCCCCGGGTGGCGACCCAGACCTCCCCTCGCTTATGTAGACAATGCAACTTTGGGATCCCTGATCTGGTTTCCTTTTTGGCAGATCAGAGGATACCCCTATTTTCCTTTTTGTACCATATTTTTCTCAGTAATATAGAATCTCAACTCACTCACAAAAAAAAGAAAAATTTCCTATACGTTGGGCTAATATAACAACTCTATCTTACTGTGTTTTAGAAGAAGCCGATAAGGAAATGAATTTTAGGGTTTATGAGGGAATTTAAAAATCGTGTCCATTAGATATTTTGTAACAATGATATATTCACAATAAATCATTAACATAGTAGCATCAAATACTTTGTCTATGAAAGCACACTAGTACTACAAAGCATAAATGCAACACATAAAGTGAAATGAAGAGGTAAAAAAAATATGAAACTACATTTTCACTTTTATACACAACTTAGTGTACCAAGCTATTTGACATGTTAGGTTACCTAAATAATAGAAGCACTAATGTTCCTTTTTATTTTATGTGTTGTAATTGGTAAATATTACAATTTTTTAAGTTTCTCTAGTTGCAAGTACCTAATTGTTTTGACACGTCGTGTTTTCTTAAGTCCTTAATGTTTCCCCTATATTATTTCATTGTTCTTATAAAATATGGGATTTGGTGGTGTTATCCCCATTTTGTGGGATAACTAAGGAGATGATGTCTCGAGTCCCTTATGTTGTAGATATGGAGTGCTGAGAGACCACATGACTTGCAATGTCCACTTGTACATATGGAAGCCCGCTCTATAACCACAGTTTGGATCCATCGTCAGGGAATCCACCACAGCAACTAGATTCTGGAAGGAATCTGGGTCTTTCTCCATGTTGTACAAGTCAGGTATTCTGGCAGGTAATCACCCCAATATTTGAGTAATTTAAGCATGTTGTATTGAAGCTTCTTTTGATTACAGAATCCCTTCTTGGACATTATGCTTTTGACCTTGTTTCAACTTGGTGAGTGTCATAGATTTCCTAGTAAGTGGCCAAATTTTGGGGAATGGGTGAAACTAGGGGTCCCTTGAGGGGTCATTGTACCATTCCCGACCATAATTATCAGTTTCTACTTATTGCATTCCCATCACATTTCCCTCTTCTAGGCCCTTTGTCTTTAGTGACCCAAGCAGGGCATGTACCTCATTTCATGGGAAGAAGGGGTTGAAGTCCCAGAGGGATGGTGGCTGGAAAAAAATAAAATCCTAAAATATAAACCTTTTAGATGCTCGCTCAGACAGGTCTTAAGAATGATGACCTACTTCTCTTAAAAGAATTGAAGGCTTGTAAAAGATCAAACACATAATAAATATCTCGCTTTAATGAAAGGATAACACTAGTTCATTACAACTCTTTGATGGTTAACCCTATGGTACTCTGTGGATCTCTTATTTCAAGTGACACTGTGTTACTTCCCCCCAAGATAATTGATTCACTATTGGGAGTGCACGCGTGTTTAGATCATTAATTAATTAATAAATGGAAATAAATGGGCATGGAAAAAGGTTGCATTGAAGAATAATGATCTGGATTTATGAGCGGAATGAACTGACTAACAGATTGAATACAATGAACATAGAGATAGGAAGAATGACACAAATATCCAGTGAACAATATCTTCTATTAAATAAAGAAATAGGCTGAAACTGTAAAACTGCAGAACTAAAACTTGCTCGAATGGTGGTAGCTTTCTTTGAGAAGAGATGTGGCTACTACGCACATCCGTTTGAGAAGAATAGATTACAATGAGGCTCCATAGGCCCTATTCATATTACTCATGAATGCCAAAACCCTAGAAATCCAAAAACCTAACCCTAGAAGTGGAAACGCCAAAAGTCATGTGGACCCTATGGGTATATTGGTGCAATTTGGTACCTCAACTTCCTAGGGTCATAATGTTTGCATACGACCTCTGTTTTAGGCGCGTGATAGCCCGTTGGAAAGGTCTTTCAGTGATATACAAATTTCTCCATTAGACTTTGACTCCATCTACATTATGACTGTGGCGATCCAAAAAAACAATGTTTAGGGCCCCAAAACAACCCTGAAAGTACAACAAGATGTGCTGACATGAAAACATACAAATTAAGCCAGTTGGATTAGACAAGATGCCACCCGTATCCACCTAGAGAATGTGTGAGGCTTCAGACAACCCCATAAGTATAGAACTCACAAGTATAAAGTAGTACAAAAAGACGTGCTGAAAAAAAAATGAACATGAGGAGCTAGTTGGAATAGGTGGGTGGCCACCAATATCCACCTAGATCAATCATCCCCCCTTAGGAAGCAATGGACTCCATTGCATTGAGTTCCCCCATCAGTGGTGGAAAATTTTGTTGGATTTGGCCCTGGGTGAGACACTTGCCTTGGTGTAGGAGTTTCCCTGCCTTGACAACCCGATAAAGCTAGATCTGTTGTTGGTGAGTGCCCTTGACCTGTGTGTCCACAATTTGATTGGTGGATGCGTGTTCCATGTAGTCATGGTTGAGCTATGTTGGTGTCTGCTATTCGACAATATCAAAGGTGTCCAATAACGATAGAATATATGGTCGAAGGAGGTCCACATTGAATACTGGATGTAGACCAAGGGAGGGTGGAGTGTTGAGCTCAAAATCATTGCTACCCATAGCCTTGGTGATAGTGTAAGGCCCATAACAAATTGGGATAATATTTCAATGGGGCCCGGTGAGACGCTCCTTCTGCAAATGTAACCAGACTTTGTCGCCAACCTGAAACTAGTGTGGTACCCTATGTTGATCATGGCATTGCGTGTACTTAGCATTGGATTTTTGCAAAATCTCCTGGACCTATTGGTGGATGTGCTGAATCTGCTCAATGAATCTAGTGGATTTTTCGATCGCAGACTGATCATGGGAAGAGAATGTATGTGCAGTGGAAAGAGGAAGTGCAAAATCAATGGGTACCAAGGATTGAAATCCTAGACCCACCTGAAATGGGTTGTGGCCGGTGGAACTATGGAGAGCCCTCTTGTAGCTGTGTTGGACATATGGAAGACTCTCGTCACATGTAAGGGGATTCTTAGAATTATACATGTGCAGGAGGTGCACAATCATCCCATTGACGACCTCGGTTTGACCATCGGTTTAGGGGTTGAAAAAAGTGGATTTTGTGAGCTTGGTGTCCAACAGAGACCACAGACTCTACCAAAAGGTGTTGAGGAACCTGTTATCTCAGTCGTAGATGATGGTATGTGGTATCCCAAAGTGGACCCAAACTCATTCGAAGAAGAGCTTGGCAGTCTCTACCGTTGTGACACTCTTCTTGTAGGTTGTGAGGATGGCCATCTTCGAAAACCAATCAACGACCAAAAAAACGCAGGCATTCCCATGCTTGGTCGAAGGAAAACCGAACATGTAATCCATTGAGATGGATTACCATGACTTCTAGAGAATAGGAAGAGGGGTGTATAAGCCTTGCTTCTTGATGGTTGGCTTGGCAATGGCACAGGCAGTGCAAGATATGATATACTTGTTGACGTCTTGACGAAGTTTTGGCCCATAAAAATGTTTCTGAAGAATGACCACAGTTTTCTCTATGCCAAAATGTATTGCCACCTGAATGTAGTAGGATTCCCAATCATCTTTGCACGCTCTCTTGTAGAAACACAAATATGGCCCAAGTGGCATAAGAGTTCGTCTTGAATATGAAAATCAGTGACAATGGCGCATGTACCCAAGAGCTGATATGTGGTGGCGAAGTCCATATCTTGTTGATAAAGTTGGGGCCACTCCGATGCTTCATGTCCACAAGACTGGAGCACAGTGGTGAGTGCAACCACAAGAGGCCGACTAAGGAAGTCAACGAGATGATTGGAGATACATGTCTTATACTTGATGTTGATATGGAACTGTTGCAGGTCGGTGGACCAATTCTTATGGCGGTCGTTCTACAATTTCCCCTGTGTCTGTATGAACTGCAGAGGCTTGTGGTCAATGTGTATAATCGTCTCTTTCCCCAGGATGTAATGTTTCCATTAATGACAATATTTTAAAATGGAATGCATTTCCTTGTTATAGGTGGGGTATTTCTGGATAGTATCGAAGAGTGTCTCACTATGGTATGCCACAAGATGCCTATGTTGAGTGAGAACTATGCCCGCAACATAGTCAGATGCATCAATCTCAATCTTGAATGGGTGTTGCAGATCGAGAAAGGAGAGTACTAGAACTGAGCACAAGAGATTTTTCATATCATCGAATGCTCGTTGTTGCTCCTTCCCCCATACAAACTTGGCCCTACCACCTCCCTTGGTCAGCTTCTTGAGGGCCCATGCAATATGGGAGAATCCCAACATGAACCATCGGTAGAAATTGTCTAGACCCAAGAAGCTCCGAAGCTCGGTCAGTGTGGTCAGGGCTGGCCAATCACGGATGACTTGGATATTCACTGGATCAACATGTAACCCATGCTCATCAACAATGTAGCCTAGGTATTGGACCCTGTTCATGACAAAATCATTTTTCTAAGTTGGCATAATGCTTGTGTTGTCATAGAGTGCTCAAAACCTACTGAATATGTTGCATGTGTTCATCCCACATTCCGCTGAAGATGAGGATGTCATCCAAATATACTACCACAAATGAGTTGGTGAAGGGTCTCAATACATCATCCATCAACCTCATGAAAGTGGTTGGTGCATTTGTTAAGCCAAAGGGAATGACTAGCCATTCGTAGAGACCTTCTTTAGACTTGAAGGTTGTCTTTTAGACATCATTTGATTCGATGGGAACTTGGTGGTAGCCAGACTTTAGGTCAATCTTGCTAACGAAATTTTCCCCCTTGAGTTGGTCAAGAAGGTCATCAATACTTGGAATGGGGTAGTGGTTCCTGACTGTAATTTTGTTCAAGGTTTTGTAATCAATGCAGAGTCGCCAAGTCCCGTCCTTCTTCTGCACCAGTACAATCGAGCTTCCACAAAGGGAGGAGTTGGGTCTCATGTGCCCCTTTTGAAGAATCTCTTGGATCTGATGCCTGATTTCTTCATTCACCATCAGCGAGCTTTGATAGACTGGCCCATTAGGTAGAGGTGTGTCGGGGGTTAGATCAATGGGATGCTTGACTTGATAGTGTGTCGATACCCTTGTAGGTGAGGTGAATATGTCTCTGTATTCTTCCACAATACCGTCCATTTGCTTCTGCTACAAAGAGAGGTGTTGTGTAGAGGCCACAGATGTGGAAGCGACCTTCTGCTCACTGTGAGCACAGATCACAAATAATATGAACTTCATGGTCTATGAAATGACCTTACTGCACTTATTAGTGGAGATTAAAGAAAAATAAGTAGGCGGTGCCACCTCTGGGATCCCGTACAATTGTCTACCCAAAGTAATAATAACACTGCGGGGTCTAGATTTATACACAGCATGACACTTCCAAAAATATGGTTTTCCTAAAAGAACATCACAAAATTCAAGGGGAGAAATATCACACAGTACCTCATCTTTGAAAGGCTTGATGTCGTAGGGCAGACGACATTGTTGGCTGACACGAACATCTCTTCCTTGACGAAGCTAGCCGATGGTGTAGGGTTGTGGGTGCAGTGTCATTGGTAGGTCCATCCACTTGATGAACTCTACTAAAATCAAGTTATTATGACTACCATTGTCGACAATGAAATGAATCAGAGCCCCTTGACCCACATCTGCAAGTGAAAGAGGTGTTCCCCTTCCTTTGGTTCTTTTGGTTCACTTGGACGAACTTTGGTGGTAGCAACCATGGAGCTGGGTTTAGTATTGATAATATGCTTCCCTCCTTCATATTTGACTCAGAATCATAATCAACCTCGAACTTGGAAGACTTCATCTCAGCCACGAGGGACTGCTTGGAGCGACATTCGTCGGTGTTGTGCCAAGGAAATTTACTATACTCACACCATTTTCTTGTGTCCTTCTTAGTCTTTTCATTGCCCTTCTTGTGTTGCGGCTTGATTGGATTGTTCTAAGGGCAGGAATCTCGAATTGTTCCTTTGTTGTGTGGGTTTGGAATGCCTTTTCCCTGCTTCAGTTGTGAGGGGTTTGTGGATCCAAACTCTCGTTGTTTCTACTTAAATTTATGCTCTATCTTGACAGTGTATCTATAAGTCGGGCCCAATGAGGCGATGTCCAGGAACTCCATTTATGTATGAATGTATCAATGCAAGCAACCTCAGTATTTGAGCACCAAATGACGCTCAGAATCCTTGATACCCAATTTGGTGCGTAGGGTATGGAAAATATTGGTGAATTCTAGTACTGTCTGGTCCCTTTCTTGACGTAGCGTGGTCCATCTGGTGTACTGGTCCTCGTAGCTTCCAACAGGGTAGTATTGTTCTTTAATGATATCCCAGAATGAATCCCATGTAGGGCTCACCACAAAAATTGTTGATTCCTCCATGGCCCTTTGCTCAGAGTAAGTATCCCACCAGTCTTTCACATGGGGAATGACCTTGAGGAGTGAAAAAGTGATATTTTCCCTATCGAAAAAATTGTGGACCGAAAAATATCCTTCAAGCAGATTCAACCATTTATCTACAACATCTGCATCTATCATTACTTCAAATAATGGAATATCAAAATTTACTTGTACCCTGAAGGGGGTTGCATGGCCTCTTGACAAAGATGCTTCTCCCGTGGGCAGTCGTCGAATGATCTGCACGAAGTTGTCCATCATTTCGTTCCTTTGTCACGTGAGGGCTTCCTAGAGAAACATTTTAATAGGATCTCCTGCTACATCATCTTTATTTTAGTCTCCCATGGTTTTTTTTTAGCTCAGTGCGACTGATCTGGTAATGACTCTATGGGTTCGAGTCCCAACTTCTTGTACCCATACCTTGTTGGGGACATGCACGAAGAAAAATAAATGAAGTGAAGACCGCTCTGATACCACTGATCTGGATTTAGGAGTGGAATGAACTGATTAATAGACTGAATACAATGAACACAGAGATAGGAAGAATAATACAAATATCAAGTGAACAATATCTTATATTAAATAAAGAAATAGGCTGAAATTGTAAATCTGCAGAACTGAACTTGCTCAAATCGTGGTAGCTATCTCTGATAAGAGATTTGGCTGCTACGCCCACCCATCTGAGAAGAATGGATTACAATGAGGCTCCATAGGACCTTTTCATATTACTCATGAATGCCAAAACCCTAGACATCCAAAAACCTAACCCTAGAAGGTGAAATGCCAAAAGTCATGTGGGCCCTATGGGTAAGTTGGTGTAATTTGGTACCT
>ML778385.1:516283-535765 GCA_009831015.1 Picea engelmannii | reverse complement strand
CACTTCTGCAACTCCTATTGTTGTGACTCTTACTGCCAAAACTCTTATTGTCGCGACCCATGTTGCTACGACTCATGTCACTGCAACTCTGCATATTAATGTTGTGACTTCAATTTTAAAGTACCAAATAATTTGACGACTCCTGATGAGATACCATGCTAAGTCACAATCTTGACCCACATGTTGTTGCTACTCTGGAGTATTTTTGTAACTCTGTCATTGTTGCAATTCCGAACATTTCCACAACTCTTCCCATTGCTGCAAATTTGCGTACTGCTACAACTCCAGAACATCACTACATATTAGTGTATTATTGTTGCAACTCCACACCTTGTTGCAACTCTACACACCATTCCTGCAACTCTGTAAAATGGCTACAAGCCTAACCACTATTGCAACTTTGCATGTTTCTAGAACTCATGATGTTGTTGCTACTCCTAAGCATTGTTATTTCCACTCTGAAATATTCTACAACTCTCGACCACCGACACGAAAACTTGACGAAGGTATGCACAATCACAACAGGGCATGGTAATTCAGAAGGTATGTCTCTTGAATTTTGTAATGAGTAAGCAATGAATTGGAATAATTGTAGCCTAATCACATCACTAAAATTTCATCACACACTCATAATTACCCAAACCGTAATATAACTACCCCTTCCCACTGCCATTCTCATTCATACTTTGAAATCACCACCCTCCAAACCATTCATACTGATTTGTAGCCACAATTGTTTGAGTTCTGATCAGGAAAATGGGAGGCTCACTGAATCACAGAGAGCCCATAAATACCCTCTTGTTGGAGGCATATGAGAACATTGGGGAAATTTTCCAGTAGGGAGGTTGGTTAGAATACCTAAATAAGTTGTGGGGGTATGACAATAATGTGGTGTTGTAATTTACCATCAATTTCATGGAAAATAAGGACATATGTAGCAGGGGTAGTCACACAGGTAATAGAGGGAATAATCATAGAAGTGATTGGGATTCCTCATATGGGTGACTGATGTTATTTCTGACGGAGGTACAAGCTAGAAATTCTCGAGCAGTTCCTCGAACTAGGGGAAGCCCTGGTTAAGAAAGGCACAAGGTTTGATAAGAAATCGTTGTCGAGCCCATGGAAGGGAATTTCCATCGTCATGTAGAAATAAATTACTTGTGAGGGCCACTATGGAGTCGTATACCCACAACACATCCATTCAATGGACCACCTGTGACACAACGAGCTACTTAACATGTTGTTTTTCCTTTGGAGGATGCTGCAAACCATGCCCAAACATGAATAAAAGGTTGTTCTCCCTAGGGAATCCCTCTTACACCATAGGCTAATCAAAATTTTGGTTGAACATGCACTAAAAAGAGAGGTTAAGACATGGAACAAGGTGGTAAGAGCACCATCTGGCACCATAACACATCCTAGAAGAAAAATAGTGGTTGCAACTCCTCCATGAGACAACGATGTTGCGAATATAGAAGATGAGGGCACTACAACTCTAGAAGCTGAGGCTGCCACAACTCTACATGTCGTAGTAGTTGTAGCTCTAGACATTGTAACAGCTGCAACTATGGAGGCCAAAAAAGATGTAACTCTCGAAATTGCAGCCACTGAGAAAGAAACCCCTAAGGGTTATGTTGATATTCCTTTGCAAGAAGAAGGTGACCATGAAAGTGACATAGGGATCACAAGGAGAAAACATGTAACCAAAAGACTTCTCAGGACAAGGAAGAGGGAAACATATCTGATGACTAGAAATAAGAAAAGGGAAACAAATTGTGTTGCCACCCGGAAAAGGAAAACTCATGTTGTTACAAAAGAACCCGCATGGGACAAACATGTCGAAGAAATAGTTGAGGCACAAGACATGATGGGGGATGGAAAATATTTTGATGGGCCTAGACCAGATCAAGAAATAGGGGTAGAAAACCTTGTTGTTATGCAAGAACTAGCAAGGAAAACACTAGGAGAGGGCCTTGCTTCAATTCTAGAGGTCTACACTGATGATGAAGAAGTTGTGACTCTAGAAGAAAACGAGGCCACTATTGTTCCAAATCCATCCAAAATCATGCAAGTTAAATGAGTAAGTACCCTTTTACTTGCACCCTTGTATTCAAAACTTTTAAGAAAGAAGTGGGTTCTTCATAAGAATAACATGAAGCTTCAGACCTCTATGAAATTGTTAAKGGGTGATCTTAGGAAGGAGAGACAATTAGATGGGATGGACTASCCTGCCYAGACAACAATATCCATTGATGTAGAATCAACAGATTTGAATCACCTTGTTGCACCCACAATGGACTCTCACCCTACTATCTCACAAGCCATCCACCTGACTGAACCAACATAGGACATACACCCTATTGAAATAGTAGAAGACRCCCACCATGTTGTCAYAGAGGGTGGTCATCCTGCTGAACCAAAAAAGGAAACTATCCCTTCCGAACYAGTAGAAACTGACCATCATGCTAAGCTAGMAAAGGTACCCATCCCACTTCCATAGAAGCCAGTTGTCTTGAAGTCACACAAGAACCAACAGAGGTCCATTTCCCTGTTGTCATACAAGAACTAGCAGAGGCCAATTTCCCGATTGTCACACAAGAAACAATAGAGGCCAATCACTCTGCTAGTACACCAAAACCAATAGGGGAAGCAATGTATAGAGAAATAATGCAAGCAAAAGAATATAAGGAACATGTTATTACACAAGAACCAACAGGGGAAAATTTAGGTGAAGGCCTTGTTGCAATTTTGGAAGGCTATCAAGATGATGAAGAAGTTTCTACTCTTGAGGAAGGGCACACAAATGGTGACATCAACCACCTCCAAGGGAGTCTCACCCTCTCAGACTCAAAGTGACTATTTGGTTGCATGAGGACATGCAATGATTTCGGTTGGGGGAGATGACGTGTGCTCAAATTGACATCTTTTTAGCATCCATCCAATTCTTTTTCACACATTTTTCCCATTTCCATTTCCATATTAATACACTTTCCATCCACAACGATACATTTTTGTTCAAGGTATAATCACTCACTCATCATGTCATTTCAATACGTATTCCTATGCATTTTTAAGGATATTATAAATTTATGTGCTAACAATGCTTTACAGGAACAAAGTTGCACAGGTACCTTCCCAACACGAGAGCTACGATTCATGTTCAAGTGTAGTTGTTGCAACTCTTGTCATTGTTTCAACTCTCTTTGTTGCAACTCCTAGTGTTGGGAATCTAGTCATTGTTGCAAATCTCACTGCTACAACTCTCGGTGCTACAACTCACAGTGTTGCGACTGTTGTTGTGCTTCAATCTCACTACAGACAGTTGTTGCAACTCTGTAACAACTCATCGATCAATAGAACGACTTTCACTAGGGATCAACCAATCATCCAACAACCACTTAGGAACATGACAAGGGAAATTGGGTGAAAGAATGGAATGGACAACCTAACCACCACTTTCCATGGTCGATTTAGTCAACATGCACTTGATTTTCACCCTCTTTTGAAAAATACGATACAACAAGATGAGACAGTCTGATTCTCATGGTTTTCCATCAATTTTCTTACCTCATTTAGGAAGAAGTCATTTTGTATAAATACACTCGCTCTCTCTGAGCTGGGGGACAGGGGAAAAACAACAAACAATTTGTAAAACACAGTTGTATTGAGCCACATCTTTTTGTTTAATAAAAGTTTTGTTTTGTTCCTATTCAATTGATGGTGTGTTAATCATTTAGCGCCTACTGTATTCTTAGACCAGTACCTCATCTAAGGAGGTACGACCCCCTCCTTAGCTTGATATAGTTTGTATATTTTATTTGTAGAAGTAGTCTTAGGTTCATTTCTATCTTTTTATTTATTTGCAACAATTCCTTCATTAACATCTTGTTGTAACTCTAGTGTTCTCTAATACTATATCTTTGGATTAATATAACTTAGAGCTAACATTGCAGGGTGTTGTTTCTTGATTCATGAATGAATAGTTGTAGCATCATTTCCTTATTTTTATTTATTTCCAGTAATTCTTCTATAAAGCATCGCATTGCAACTTTGTTGTTTTGTTGTTGCTTCCACTCTATGCATACATTTTAGAATCTTGTCTTTTGATTGGTTAAAGTGTAGATGTAGTATCTTTCATTCATTTTCATTTATTTCCAACAATTCCTCTATTTAACTTTATTGTAGCAATTTCCCCTGCTGCAATGTTGGATGTTGTGGTTGGTGTTGTTGTAACTCATGTTGCTACGACTCTTATTGCTGCAACTCTCATTTTTGTAACTCTGCATCTGGATTTCTAATTAACAATTGTGTTGTTTTCCAATTGAGATAGCTTATTTTCCTTGTTTACAAGCCAATATGGTTTGATTCTTATAGCCTGAGGTACATGAGCCATAACATAGCTATCACAATAATCAAGATCACCTTAATACTTGGACAAGTCACCTTTACTTTCCTATAAGAGTGATTTACTTCCCCGCAAGTGTGATTTACTTTCCTACAATAGTGATTTACTTTTCTGCAAGTGTGATTTACTTTCCTTCAAGAGTGATTTACTTTTCCCCAATGTGATTTCCTTTCCTGCAAGATTTACTTTTCCGCAAGAGTGATTTACTTTTCTGCAAGTGTGTCATTTACTTTCCTACAACGTGTATTTTGATATCCTGCCTTGTTATATTCATTTGAAAGTACTACAACTCATTGGCAATTACAACATTATACTTGCATATATGGTGCACGACAATTGTAAGTGTAATACAACCTCAGATTTATAATCAAATGCACAACTCTTCAATTGCTTACTAAATTAATTAGGAGGTAATTGAAAAGTATGTCACTTGAATATAATTGATAAATCTAAAAGATGTCTCTTCTTTGATGAAACCTACAAGGGGGATCGGTGTATCTCATTGATAGATGTTGCTAAACTTTTAAATTAGGCTTAGGCAGGGGAACAAATAATTAGGTAGAGTTTCATGCTTTACTCAATCTACTAAAGGTTGCATTGGAAAAAGGCATAACCAAGTTGCAAGTGTTTAAGGGCTCCAACTTGTGATTGAATGAGGCAATGGAGCCTTTAGACTGCAAAATATTGTTCTAAGAAGAAAATGAAGAAAATGACAAGTGCAACTAAGTTTGAAGATATCACTTTCTACCATGTAAAAAGAGAATTCAAAAAAATTGTTGATAAACTCTCTAAGCATGTTGTGTTGGGACAACAAGGAATGCTTCAAGTAGAAGAACATAGGGAGGAGGAGGATCCTCCATCTATGCTTTAATATATAGTACCACCTAGTCTTATTTGTATCAATTGTTACCATTGGGGATCTTCAATCACTATTGTGCTTATATGATTTGATGCTTCAAACACTTGAAAACTATATAAACATTTGATTTTTTTCCCTTTTTTATTAATAGTTAATTTTGAGGTTACAACCCTCTTTTTTCTTTGTAATATTTTGTAATAGGAAATAAAATTCACAGAGTTGAACTGTAATATGTAACTATACTAAAAACCTCATTAAAAATAGTATGAATTATTTCATGGCTTAGCTCACAAACTATCACATTTACTTTGAGAATCATTTTCATAACTTTTTCCATCTTATACTTTATCATCCACACACTTAGTATAGTATGAATTATTTCATGGCTTAGCTAACAAACTATCACATTCACTTTGAGAATCATTTTCATAACTTTTTCCATCTTATACTTTATCATCCACACACTTAGTAGATCTACCAATCTACCATGTGCTTTATCACTTATGGACTCAAACTTGGGAGACTCGTGTACCATGTACTTTATCATCAAGAGACTTAGTAGATCTACCATGTGCTTTATCATGTACTTTATCATCAAGAAACTTAGTAGATCTACCATGTGCTTTATCACTTACGGAGCCAAACTTGGCAGACTCATCTACCATGTACTTTATCATCCACACACTCAGTAGATCTACCATGTGTATGATTACTTATGGACTCAAACTACTTTATCATCAAGAGACTTAGTAGATCTACTATGTGCTTTATCACTTATGGAGTCAAACTTGGCAGACTCATCTACCATGTACTTTATCATACACAGACTTAGTCAACCATTGTCAGTCATTAACAAACAATAAATTGTCAGCCATTAACAAACAAGAGAAATTGTCAGCCATTAACAAACAATAAATTCACTTTGAAGATGAACAAACAATAAATTTTCAGCCATTAAACGAAATCAAATATGTGGATGCCTAAAGTTACATTTTGAAGATTCAGTGTACTGTATTTAAAGATTCAAGGCACATTACAGTAGGAAGGATGTGAAAGCTCATTACATCAACCTTTCTCGATGGAAATGGCAAAAGTAACAGTGGGTCTGTGTCGCCTTAATTGGGTCGAAGCCAGACGTCAAAAGGCAAGTTGTTAACACCAAAAAAAAAACTGAGGTATCCGGCCGAGTCTGCATTCTTTTAGTGCGATTGAAGAGTGGAGAGAAAAGATAGCATGTTCACATTAATGGAGGAACGTTTCCCARAGGCTGGCAGTGGGTGACCACATCAAGTATGGCCTGCTGCAACCAACAGCCTTATTATCATTGGTGATGGAACCTCATGGCCATGGGAAGCCCACAATCAAACAAAGTCAATTATGATTGAGACCACCTTCCGGTATATGAAAATTAGCCTTGACCTCAACCACCACGCTGAGTAATATCGTGAGACGGGTGGTCTGTAAGCCCTCTGATCTGAATGGTTTCAGATGAGAGGCCTTATAAATCACGGACAACAACATTCAATGTTCTATATCAGTGTGGATTTTTATTTGTATGTAGACAAAAAGATTTAATGTTTCAACTGAGCTACTTTAATGTTTCACTTTTTGGTTGCTGCATTTTAACATTAATGGAGGGACGATCACGAGAGGCTGGGTGTGTGTGACCACATGAACCAACGGCCTTATCATCATTGGTGATGGAATTTTATGGACATGGTGGACCGACAAACAAACAGATTTGATCAGGAGTGAGACCACCTTTGGGTCCATGGGCCCATGATCCATGAAGATCAGCCTGAAATATTTTTAGGAGGGAAATTCAATCTACTAACAATTATAACTAGGAATGCCTAGCTCTACTAGAAATTGGACCTTGTATCTTGAGTTAAAACAACATTGATATAATTATTGTGAATCACATTTAAGATTTCATCCCTGATCACTTGCAACTTAAGCTTAACCTCCTAGCCCCTTAGTGGCATGCCTTGAAATGGGGCAAGTTCTCTTCCTTCATGTGATATAACCTATCCATGGGTTATAAGTGGTTGTGTTCCAAGCCCTTCCTTGTAGGATAACTCAATAAGATCTATCACTTGAATTCACAATAAAAAACTTGGTTATTTCGACTTTGGAGAATATGGAAACCTATATTATAGTAAAACAACATTCTTTTCCTAGAGCCTGATAGGGGGTCTCCCTATTGATAAGATATTTTCTTACCTAGAGGTTAATAATACATGCTGCCCATATTGTGATTGAGTTGAAACACTGAAGCATATTTTCTAGAATTGTGTGTATGCTAAGTCAGTCTAGGTCCGAGCTAAGTCTATGTGTCAACAATTACCTTCAACCTCCCTCTCTTGGCATGTTTCCTTGTTAGGAAACCTCCTTCCACGGGTCATCAAGTTTCACGCCACTTGGATGATTTTCAAGGTTGAAGTGTTCTTATAGATTTGGAAGCAATGCAATCAAACTTTGTTTAATGATCATCTATAATATCATTAGTTTTCTTGGTATGGTGTTGCATTAATTCCTATCAAATTACTACTATAGATACAAGTATCATCTTCGAAGTTGTTCTTAGAAATGGAGCACCTCCAATAGTTTTTAAACTACATGAATGAGGCCCTATGCACCATGAACAGGGTAGCTCCTAGCCCACTTGGAAGTACCCTCAAAGTGTCTTTATTCTATTAGTTCTACAATGACCTCTCTCTTGACCTATCTTAGTGGACTCCAAATACTATGGTTTGGTTGGATCTATCCACAATTGACGTCAATACTATGTAGGTAGCCAGGCTTGGGAAACATGGGAGAGGGATCATAGTTGGACACTCGATCCCCCATAGATCTAGACTAGCATTTTCCCACCTCAACAATAGTGATTTCAAAGAGGCATGTTGTCATAAGAAAAATTCCCTACTCAACCACAAGTGGTTGTCCTTAACGTAAATTCCCAATTAAACTTCACATCGTTTGGAATAGGAGACCTATTTGAATTATGGCCCAACAACCATTACTTTTCCATGAGGGGATGATTATGGAATGTAGAATTCAATATGATATTATCATATGTGAAAAAATCAATCTAATCTAACATATCCTAACAAGGAGCATATTTTAACCAACATATACAAGATTAGTTATATATTCTTGTTGATATTTCTAAATCAAAAATATATTTAAGCATGAACATAGGTGCAAAGTAAAAATTCTGTTAGAACACTAACATTCACAATATCCTATCTACCAACCCAAAGTACCATATCAGATTAGCAAGATAGAATAAGAACCATAAATTGATTGCAGAGTAGGAAACAATAAATTAATACATCCTTACATTGGTATTAATGACAACATAAACACTACAAAAAGTTCTCCACATTTACAACATAATACCAATGTTTCTCTTCAAAATTGGCCCTAAGGGATTCTTCTCATTATAATTCTCAAAGAAGTTCTCCAATTTACAATTAGCCAAAAGTCTTGTCTATAGTGAATTCATGGGATTATAAATCTCATAAGCTATAACTACCTATTGGGTCTCTTTGACTTCCCTTTTAGCAGTTATAACTTTTCAACTTCCATTTCTTTAATTCCTTCCTAGAGACTATATTAAATTACATTTTATTTAAAATATGATTAAAGTTGATCTTGTGCCTTGTCTTAAATATAGGCAGCCTAAATTTCATGTTTGGATGAAACACCTAGGATGTGTCTAAAGAGTAATTGCTCAAAAGAAGCATCATAAGATATTAAATTTCTAGGCATGGGCCTCGTATCACTTTTCAAGGCACTTAAGAAAGAATTAATAATATTTATCTCCTTAGAAGGGCCAACAATGTATTCCTTCATAACTTCTTAGTAATTTTAATTGTCAGCCCAATTACACTCCCTTTGTTCTCTATGTTGTCTTCTAACTCAATCAAAATATATTCCATGGGTCTAGGTGCACCCATATCTCCCAATGGTGGTAGGTGACATCTCTCATTGACCTTCTTTGCTACCAAGTACAAGTGTTTATAATTGTTCATAGAGACTACGATGTCCTTGTCCAACATTGTGCTTGATGTTTGACAATTTGATGGAGCTACATAATTCAACTAGTTTTATTTCTCTATCATCCTTTGTAAATCCTTTGGTGAAACATTATCCTTTGTTTTCCATTTCTTTAGCTCATCCATATTGAGCTATACTTTGTATAACACTGCTTTCTTTTTCTTTACCTTCTTTAAGTATGCCAGCAGTTGAGTACAAATGTCATGGAACACTTTGAGGCTTGTATACATTGGATTTTGAACCGTGTTGAGTTCATATTTTCATTCAAAGGCATAAGCCTTAAAATCTTCCAAGATAGCCATATCACCTTTGTAATGCACTACTTAATGTTCCATCTTTTCTATTCTCAGCTTGTATTATTTTATTTTTTGGGCCATGTTCCTGATGTTCAACTCTGAGGCCAGGAAAACACAACACCTGCAAATGTTGTAGTAATTGGATCACTTATGTTGTCATCCATCAGAGGTGTTTCAGTGGTAACCATGAATTCAAGAAATATCAGTAACTTCATCCTCTTATGTGATTGTTTAACTACTCTTCCTTTTTTTTTCAAAATTGAAGAATTGAGGACTGCCACTCTATTCAACTTGGAAGGGGTGAATTCTCACATTACAATTTCTCCTAATGGGAAATGTCCTCAAGTCATTGTATTTTGGGGCATTCCATATAAAGTTTCCAAATGAATAGTGTCCATAGGTTCTAAACCTATGACCTCCTCCTCTTTCTTCCTCTTTTTGTAACATCCCCCCAAACTATTATTATTTTTTTTAAATATTATTATACATTAGAAGCTAAGACTGAACTTCTAGTCATTGTTTCATCATTACTTATAGTTTCTAACATGGTTTTGCACCAAGGTGAACATTACTACTCCTTAATATATGCATTTTATTTTCACGTGACAGGTTAGAAGTCTCGAGCGACAACACTTGTTGAAGTGTCCACACAACCTCTAAGGTAAACATTCAAATAGATTGTTATTTCTGACATAAATGTCAGTTATATCATTAATCCTCCTAGCTGGTATATTTAGGTCCAATATCCAAGGACTCGTTGCTATCATGACTCCTTCGAGATTATAGTTTTCAAATGGAAGTGATGTAATTGAGTGTTGCTACAGGTAGAAACAATATCATAATACAAATTACCTATACTCGTCATTCACATTTACTTTTCATATGAACCTGGATATTAATACAACTCTTTATTTAAAAATATTATGGGTTAGTTTAAACCTATCCCTTCTCATAGCGTACTGCCCATTTTATCCTCATCCACCTCCACTATAATCAAATGACCCACGAAAACCCTCTTATGACTTCGCTATTTTCCCAATTCGTGAAGAAAAGGTTTCCATGATGCCTGTATTAACTTCAATCGGTGGTAGAAGTCTT
The DNA here is from genome assembly GCA_009831015.1 of Picea engelmannii. Classification (NCBI taxonomy): domain Eukaryota; kingdom Viridiplantae; phylum Streptophyta; class Pinopsida; order Pinales; family Pinaceae; genus Picea; species Picea engelmannii. Next base: position 525,045 of record ML778385.1, on the reverse strand, counting down.
TTACAGAAAACGTGTAAGCAATACAAATTCCTATAATGAATTATGATGCATTTCTCACCTACGAGGCTACCTTCCACATCAATATTAAAACTATTAAAGGCCGACACTACTCCCGATCCATTTCCTTTCAACTACAAGTGGCATGTCATTGGTGTAGAGGTCGACTTTACTACAGTCATCGTGTTGTGGTGTTTAATACACTCAATTGTACTACTGTTGTAGGTATTTTACACCCTGTAGGAGCTGAGCTCCCTTATTTTCTTCCTATACCTAAGACAAGAACAAAGATACGAACAAAGGATGTTTCTAAACTTGATAATATGTCATAGCATAAATATATCAATTCTATACCACTAAACACACAAACTTACATGAACAATATTTAGAATCAAACATCCAACATATCTTCTATTAATAAAGTAAGAAATATTATAGCTTACAATTGTAAACTGAAGATATGTCTTTCTTCCAAGATCCTTGCCCAAGCTTTTCCACCAGAACACCAAAGTAATTTTGCTGGTTCTTTTCTCCCTTTTCCCATGGTAATGGATTGATTCTTATAGGGATATAGAGATAAGGCCATATGGTTAATAGGATAAGATCCTCAGGCTCATAATGGAATCCTTTTTCGATATTGAAGCCTGAGAAATCAGAGAAAGGTCTCATCCATTGCAACCAAGTCCAAAAAAGGGATCTTCTAGGCCATTCACGACCTAATCACACAGATAGAGCGGCTCGATAGGTACTTGGCAGTCCAGGAAGGGAGACCAACCCTTTCGGTCCCAGGATTGAGGAAGGACAAGTGCGACCAAAGGGAAATTAGGCTAGAAACTCAATGGGAAAATGATAAAAATGGATGAATTGGGTAGGCGACCTCTAGGAGATGATGTCCCAAGGGTTAGGGTGTTAATAATGCTATAGCAGATGCCCCCTAAAGTGTGAGTTCGGAAGAGGTTTTTGATGGCCAAAATAATTTACCAATAAAAGGCATAGAGTTGTGGACAAGGAGCTTGGAGAAGATCATCACCAGTCCTGCAGAAAAAGATTCCCAAGGTGGGAATTTCCATGCTCAGTAAGACAGATGAGATCATTGTGGATCTATGCATGACGCGAGTGATGGCCACAACATAATACATTGTGGATCCATCAAGAAACAAATATGACTCGATTCATGGCCACAAAAGTATACACTGTGGATCCATGAAAGACACAAGTGAAATCATAGCCACGACCAAGTACAAATGTTGATCTATGTGACATCACATAAAGCAGTGATCAATCGGTGAAGTGCTCATAAATATTGTCCATCGTGGCTTGGGAAATAATATCATTTAATAGGAGGGTAATATTCCCCATCGTAATATTCGTCTATAATCTAAATGATATGATTCTACGACATGCGAATAAATGAGTTGAAGTCGAGCATGGTATAAATCGTCTTATTACCGGTCATTAATGTATGCAGTTAAAAGACACGAGGGAGTCCATCAATGATGATGATGGAACCCAAGATACCGAGTACAATCTACAAAGTGTGAATAAGGGATTTGAAGTCAAACACTCATAGATTCATTCAACAGGAGTCAATGATGTAAGCCCATTGTCAAAATGCAAGGAGACCTGCCACTGATATATGCAAGTCCCAGGGTATTGATGGGTTTCTAGATTTCAATCCTGGATAATGAGTTGAAGTTGATAGGATGAAATCCATCAAAGGAGGGCATTAATGTATCCCCCATCAATCAACGTAAAAAATGGAAAGATATATGGTGTGAGAATGATAATAATGGAGCATGACTGACATAGGGATGGCGAAGATAAACAAGCATAAAGGAACGATAGGTGGCTGACATTGTTAGAAAAAAAGGATCATCGAGCAATAAAATAAAACAAATGTGGAAATAAAACACAAAATATACACAATACAATAGAGACACAGATATATGTGTTTCACCCAGTGTGGGATACGTCCACCAGAGAAATTGCCAGGTCCTTCCTTTATTATTATCCAGCAAATGAAGGGATACAACCTACAACACAACCATTGTAACTTCCTCTTCTTTCTCTCACAGTCTCCTCACTCATAATACAATATTCACAATGATACATAGCTACAATAAATTTCCCTCATAAAAGAGGGTTGCCTTCTAGGAAAAAAAACCCTAATCCCCCTACACTTCCCCGCATGGAGGAGTGTACATTCTTCTGGGATGTAAATTCTTCATGGGGTATAAACATGGTTGAGAACAAAGACCTCTGAATCAGGAAGATAATCAGGCTCCACAACCAACAAACGTATGTAGAACTTCCCTTGAAAAAATATGCACGACGAATGGCTTGACTCGACAACATTAACTTAGGTGAAAACCATAATAATTGCTCATGTACCGGTGAGGGGAATGTGACACAATAATGGGAATGGTGGTGAATGAGAGAAAATGGATAACCTGACTGTTATATGGGGTGATAAAACATGTTCATTTTTTAAGGGCGACACAAAGTAATGACAAATGCCAGATAATGAAGATAACAAGACAGAAAAACCCTCTAAAAATTCCCCACCATGATCGGTTAGTACGTCTTTCTAGTTTTATGAGCTAGAGGAGGATAACAGATGCTTGATATATCTCATTTGGCGATGAGTCCATCGACATATTATTTGCGAACCTAAGGAAGGAGGGGTTCGGTCCCATGAATGGGTCCTTCGATGTAAATTTTAATGAGTCCAAAGAAGGTAAACTCGATGTCCTTTTCCTATTTAGAGATTTTGAAAAGGTCGTAAAGAAAACTCCAGAAATGACTTTTTCGTAAAGTTAGTCTCTATTGTCTGAAAAAGTATAAAATATCATGATGTCGACTACCGTTATGATCCAGATATGGTTCTCCCCAAGGGAGAAAGATTCAATGATGAGTTCGGTAAGAAAGATAAATTTTTAGTATATATATTTTTTGTTTTGTATTTTTAATGTTTTTGTGATTTTATGATATATAAATGTTTTTGTATGTAACATAACAAATAATTTTTTATGGGAATATTGTGCACAAGCACGTCTAGCGGGTATCTCGCCACTAAATAAGTGAGGTGAACAGTTCGGTATCAACAGAGAACATCATGGTAGGAGAGATGATGCATATCTCTTAGAAGATCTCGAGGAGAATCTCGAGCATTTGATTGATTGCATTCCAGTGCCACATACAGACGATATACCTCTGTGTATGCAGAGGAACATAGTAGCTGTGGGGAACTGGTTTGGGTGCCTTCGACAGAATTTCGTGCGAGCAATCATTTGCTATAATGACCAGAGGGCTCCTCATGACGACTAGTGCTCTTTAGTATGATGTAATTTTGGTGTATTTTATTTTGTGGATATGTGGGCGGAAAGCCCAATTTTGTTATGTTATACCAGTTTTGGATACTTTTTTGGACACACTTTATATATATGGACATATGTCTTTGTGATTTTTGCTTATATATATGTGATGAAATGGTTTATACAATTACTATTTAACATAATTCGTTTTTAATGAAGTAGATGCCAATTCAAAATAAAAATTTCTAGTGAGTTAGCTAAAGAATTGAATTGTCTTGGTATATGTTCATAAGTGATAAAATGAAATGATCATTCCAAGAGTTGTACCCTTAAATATTTATAATAAAGGATAAGATGTCGAATAGAATAAGTCGAGTTGAGGTGTGAAACGAAGAGCTCGGAATCTAGGTGTACTATTAGGTGGTGTATGCCCAAAGTAGATGCTTCAATTAGAAGTTCAATGACAACATTGTGTTTTGCAACATTGTTCATTTCAGGGCCTAGGTATATGCCCCTAGAGTTGACTACATCATTGGTGGGTGAAATAATCACTTGGGCAGTGTAAGTGATGTTCCGAGAGGTGCGAATAGCTCCATCCGCGTATCCAAAATAGGGTGAGGAAAACGACGACATGTGCATCTCAAGCATTAAGTAGGAGAAACAAATTGACAAAGACTATTACATAAAGGGAAGACAAAAAAAAACATAGAATACTATAATACATATGGTATAAAAGCACTAGATAGTGTGAGGCTTATGTGTAGTACTTTTTCAAGTAGATCTCATTCTGGGGCTCCGATAATGAGTTTCCTTGATAGTCGGCTAGCTCATAGGATCCTTTTTTAAGAACTAGCATAATTATATAGGGGCCATGCCATAAAGTTTCAAAATTACCTGCACCTAATTTATCATGGTCTTGGTCGTAGACCAAAACTAAGTCTCCTTCTGAGAAGGTTTGCGGGCATATTTTCTGATCGTATTGGTGTTTGACGCACTTTTGATGAGACTAATTTTCCATGATGGCTTCGCGACATCGTTCATCAAGACGAGATAAATATAAGAGTCACTCTTCTTTGGAGGAAGTGTAGGGGAGGAGTTCAACAACTATCTTGAGGGATGGTATTTCACATTCAATGGGTAAGATGAATTCCAAACAATAGACAAGTTGGAATGGGTTGAAGCCAGTGGTTGTTTTGGCCAAGGTCTGATATGCCCATAAAGTCAGGAATATAATTAAATGCCAATTGGATTTATGTTTTCCAATCATTCTCTGGAGCATTGTTTTGAGTACCTTATTAATGGACTCAACTTGACCATTTGCCTGAGGTTAATAAGGAGATGAGTGTTCTTGGTCAAAATGAAACAAAGTAGACAATTGTTTCATCAATCTATTACAAAAATGTGACCCATGATCAGTCACGATGGATTTGGGCAAACCAAAATTAGTGATGATGTGATTGAATACGAACAAGGAAGAAATCGTGGCATCATTAGAATGGGTGGGCATAGCTTCTTCCCATTTTTAAAACTAATCAATGACCATAATAATGTAGTTATTACCGACGACAGAGGGGGTTTACAAGTGGTAAAATCGATACCCCATTTGGTGAATGGGGTGACTTCAATGACGTGGTGTAAAGGAGTGGGTTGAGCATGCATTTTCTTAGAAAATATTTGACAAGGGTGGCATTTTTGTACCATATTAATGCAATCTTTGAAAATTGTGGGCCAAAAATTATCTAGGCGTAAAAATTTCATGGGCAGTGGCTAACCCAGAAAAATGGCCACCACATGCTCTAGAGTGGTAATCATTTAGGATTTGTTTGGCTTTAGAATGGATGACACATCGACGTAACACCATGTCCAATCCACGACGATAAATAGTATCGTCAACGATGAGATAATTTTATGACTGATGGAGAATACAACGATGATTGTATTTAGACATATTAGGCCAGAAACATTGGGTTCAAAGATAGATTAGTATATCTCCATACCAAGGATCATACGAGTCGATGATAAACAAGGATTCATTAGGTAACGAGTCTTGGACCACGTATTCATCAAAGGCCCATGGAAGGTTGGTCATTAATTCTGCGAAAATCAAATATTTTTTGGATTTGCGGGTGGAGAATTCAAGACCAAATTCCTGTAACATGGCGATCCATTTAGAGTATCTTCCCCCCAATATCCGGAATGAAAACATATATTTCATTGGGTTCGCGTAAGAGATAATAGTAGTGGTTTGAAGCATAATGTAATGTCGAAAACGTTGGACAACATATACAACTATGAGCACCAACTTCTCAACGTAAGGATATTGAAGCTCAATGTCAACTAAGCCCTTACTGAGATAATAAATAACATGCTCATTTTATTGATCGTCAGTTTGGACTAATACCATTCCAATGGTTGTGCCAAAGGTTTCCAGGTATATGGTGAAATATTTATTATAATTTGGGGGTTTAATTAATAGTGTAGATGTGAGAATCTGCTTCAAACGATCAAAATATCATTGATTTTGTTCATCCCAAATAAAAGGAACACCCTTGTTTAATAACTGCATGAAACCTTTGGTGATTTCAACATAATTGGAAATGATGCGTCTAAGGAAGTTTGTTTTCCCTTGCAATCTTTGAATTTGGATGACAGAGTTAGGAGGAGATAATTCGATGATTGCCTCGACTTTGAGGGGATAAAATCTAATCCCATACCTAGATTCAATGAAACCAGGTAAACACATAGACGAGCTACAAAAAAAATGCATTTGTATGGGTTCAAGTGAATGTTGTAATATCGACAACATATGAATATTTGGCATAGGTGATCTAGGTGATCAGACCTCTTGGGAGATTGAGCATGGAGATCATTGAGGTAAGGTTGTATGATATGTTTAATGTCATGTAAAGTGTAGGACATGGCCCGCTGGAATGTTGCACCAATGTTTTTAAGAACAAAAGGTAACTTTTGATATGTGAAAGTTCCCCATGGGCAGATGAAAGCAGTTTTGTGTTGGTCCTCCGGAGTATTTTCAATTTAATTATAGATGGAGAAGCCATCCATAAATGAGAATACTTCACATTCCACACAATAATCAATGATCTCATTGATGAAGGGGGTAGAGAAATTGTCTTTAGGACATTCCTTATTGAGGTCCCTATAATCAATGCATACTCGGATGGTGCCCTATTTTTTTGTTAACGAGTACAATGTTGGACACCCATTCAGTTAGGGGAACGGGGTAAATAAAACCAATGTTCAATAATTTTTTCACTTATTCCTTAATGGCTACAACTTTTAGTGGATGAACAGGAAGGAGCCATTGTCGAACTGGACGAGCTATGGGATAAGTTTTAATTTCATGTACAACAATTTGTGGGTCAATACTTGTCATTTCTTCATAGGACCAAAAGAATATATCACATAATTCTTTAAATAGGGCAGTATAAGCTTAAATTTATTCAGGTGAACAATCTTCACCTATCTGGATGTTTTCCACAACCCCGGGTTTAACTGAAATGTCGATCGAAATGGTTTTGGAAATATTTCCCAAATTTCCTTCGGATAAAACAGGGTATGATGTGGAAGGTAAAAGGGATGGATCTTGGATATCAGTTGAAACAAGGGTTTGTATCTGGGTCTCTTTCTTCTCTCCATGGGGTAGGAAAGAGGATTGATGATAGAAATCATCCCAAGGTTTATCTTGTAAAGTCATGACTTCCATAATAGTTTCGTATGAATGAAGGATGATGTTGAGGAAGTCATGGGACGGTGAAACATTGGTCACCCAAGAGGGAGAGGAAAATGGATCTAGTTCCTCATCCAGTAGGAGACTAGAATGAGAATCAAGATATTCTCTTGTCAATTGTATGATGGAATATGCCATCTCGATTGGTGAGAATGGAATAGTGTCTCCATAAGACTCCATATTATATGGGTGAGGGATTACCCAGGGGTCATTGCAACCGATGGGTGTTCCGGAAACCACGAAAATCATATTGATGGAGAAGGTTGGAGGTAAATATGGTGGAGGGAGGGGAAAATCCCCCATTAATGAGGGGTAGAATCTGACCCTGATGCTTTCACATCTCGAAGAAGACTCTCTTATGAAAGGGACATTTTCATTAGGATTTATTCGTACATCTGGGGTACAGAAGTCGAGTTGGTATACAATGATGATCTTCCCTTGATGGGGGAATTTAACAAGTCAAAAGACACTAGACGCAATAGCATTCATGGCGTAAAACCAAGTGTGACCTAAAATAAAATTTTAGTCGAGTGTGGCATCAATTATCTCGACTTCTACTGAAACAATTTTTCTCGCGAGTTCAATGGGTAGTGAGGGGAGAATTCCAGGGGGTTTGAAAAAGTGACTATCAAAATATTTTAGGATGGTTTATGATGTGGAAAGTTGAGGAGAACGAAGATATTTACAATATGTCAAGGACATAATGCAAGTTGTGGCACCTTCATTAAGCACTGTTCGGAAGACATTTTTATTAAGAGATCAAACAATGGTTTTTAATGCTAATTGGTGTGATAAGAGGGAATCATTGCAACTTGTGTCGAAGGAAATAACATTAGATTTTGTAGGGTCAATTCCACCAATGGATGATAATAAATATTTACTCTTTGCGGGGTAGGACTGCAGTACTTCAAGTTCTGACATGGCACAAGGGGCTTGGGCGAGATATTCTACTATATTGTAGTGTAAGGGTGCCTGGGAATTAGGATTATGTGTAGTACGATGAAGTACTCCTTTTGGAGGGTGTAATGAAGGTTCGATAGATGGCTTCTCTAGTGTGAGAGGGACATTAGGTGGGGTAGATGTGAGGGGATCCTTGGGTAAATAATCACCTTCTAGAGAATCATAATTCTTGGCTCTAGTAGATATAGTCGTAGATTTAACCATCAAGATGTTTACAGATGAGGATTCGGTGTTGCCCCCAGGTGTGGGTGGTTGTGTTTGCATAACTAGTTTTTTTTGTTAGGGTGGAAAGGATTTGTTAATACTGTAGGTGTAGAAGAGCATGGGCCTCATTTGAGATATTGATGGATTTTAGCGAGACAAGGGAAATCTTTGGTGAAATTATACTCTTTACAAATCATGCAGGGATATTTGGCCTTTCGTTTAGGTTTACCCTCAACATTATTTTCTTGTGTCTTGGGCCCCTTGATGCAGAACCCCCTGCCCTCAAGTCGAGATCTGCAAAGGATTGTTCTTCTTCAAATCCGCAGAACCAAATTAGTTATTTCGGGCCCTCACTGGTGTTGGGACTCAGAAATGTCGTATTTTCATCCACCTTTTCCTTCACTATTCCTTACATTTCATCGCCCAATTAAACCTTCATCATACCCTTTTCATAAATACATTTGGGTTTCACATTATTATTTTCCACTTTATTCATTTTAGTATTAAAAGTGAATTTATGATTAAATATTAGAAAATAT
>ML778385.1:494673-509156 GCA_009831015.1 Picea engelmannii | reverse complement strand
TTGATTTCAGCAACATAGATTAGATTAGATTAGTTCTACTTCAGTCCTGCATATACAGTGCGTGTGCTTCGTCAGTCTACGTACCCCGGGTTGACAATTAAATAGTTGGGCAAGTACTATAACGACATATATTTCACCTAACAACTGGAACCCCACGAATTCGATCCATAGGTCCTTCACGAAAACTCCACCAGCACAAGAAATGCACAAGGCGTGAGTCTTCACCTCCACATGGCCACTAGATATGACCACGAACTTTTCCGAAAAGGGATTTCGGGGGTTTCAACACCAAGATCCCCGACTCCTTGTCATTAGAATTGCCAAAAAGTCGAACCCCGAAATGTTGAAATGTGTGACCGCAGCCCCACTCCAAAGATACGTCGTGTTTCACGACTTCGGGGTTCTTCAACTCAAAGTGCCCTGACTCCTTGTCCTCAAGATTTTTGAAATGCCGAACCCCAAAAATCCGAAATGCCGAACCCTGAAAGGGCTGGAGAGTGACAAGCTCCCTGCTTGGATCTTTTCCATGTGACCCTATCCCATGACCCGGTGCTATTCCTCCAAATGATTTCAGGTTTTCGCGTTTCGGGATTTCACAATTCCGACTGCAACAGTTCTTGACCCTTCGAACTCCCAGGTCCCGGAATGCCGAAATATCGAACCCTAAAATGACGAAATTCCACTTCAAAGGGAGATCAACGACTGTGAGCCTCCCCTAATCCAACGACTTATGTTCTTCCGGGATTTCGTGGGTCAAGAGTCCTAACTCTTGCCCTTTGTATCTCTCGGTAGTCGAAATGCTAAAATGATGAAATATCTCTGCTGAGAGATCAAGATTCAATGTCCCTCTTGGACCAACGGCTACGATCCAACTGGATCGACAGTCCACATCCTTTAAGGAATTTTCCCGAAACCTTGACAGCTTTCCATGTGTCCTCCTTGTGGACGGTCACGATGCTTTTAGGATTTTGTGAGTCCTCACCTTTGCATATACAAGGGTTAAACCTCATGCACCTTCTCTTGGATCTGATGGCTATCTGTCCATCCCTAGATATGACGGCCTACATCTCTTTCTTTTGTGCGCTCTCCTACTGCTGCATGGACATAGATTCAATGGTCCAGATCTCGTCCTCTACTTGATCCAACGGTAGCTCTGCTCCCTCCTGATCTTGCGCTTCTTCCTTCCCCTTGGAAGATTTCCAAAGTTTCAAAGGCCTCGACCTTTTCTTTTGCTGCGAAGACTGTATCCTCGGCTCCCGCCTGTATTCTAAGGACGTTGTCCCTCTTGAGATTTGTCAACTTTGAAACATCAAAGGTTTCTTGACCTCTACACTCCTTGCAGGGTCCCTACACACAACTATGCTATCCGTCCTGAGCTTGGTCAACTCAGAAACCTTGAAAGGTTTCTCAATCTTCTGCTCTGTGCGCAAAGGCACTGTTCCTACCGAGCTTCTGAACTTGAGACAAGTTCACTCTGAGCGCACTTCTTTCACTATTCCTTCTCAGCTTAAGAACTTCAGACAAGTTCTTATTCACACACTCCTTGTGCTGTTGAGTTTTCGGATAACTCAATTCGAAGTATTTCTTGCAAAGAATGCTTCACGCCCTCCTAGCGTTCTTCTGCTCAATTCACACCTTGTAGAGACTTTCTCCACAGAGTGTTTAGTAACTCTGTAGGTGCCTTCTCCTTGACACTTCCCTTTCCTTAGAACTCAAAATAGAGTTCCCTGGTGCACTCTATGCACTCGCTCAATGCCCTCTTGGCAGAGCTCTATAGAACCTTCAATGATTCTATTTTCTCTATGCCTTTCTCTACATAGTCTTCACCTCCAAGGTGTTCAACAACCTTGAGGCTTCTCCCTGAGTCTAAGACTTCATCTAGTGCACCCTCCTAGCATGTCTCTGTCTGAAATTCCGCAGAACTTAGAAGTGCACTCTATGCACTGGCTTACAGAACCTGCAGTGTTCTATCATGCAACCTCTTGCATGAAGCCACAAAGAACCCAAACCTGAAATCAAAGAACTCTCAGATAGGAAAATCTATCTATCCCTATAAATGCACATCTAACATACATCTACATCATGTCATAAACACATGAAGATATTCATTCATGAACTCACAAACATGTGAACAAGAATATGCAGGAAAAACTGCTATGATTGTATTAATATGAAATGCCTCTTTACAATGTGTTCAAGCTCAGACTGCCACAGAGTCTCAGCTCTCCTCTCTTCTCCCTATTCTCTCTTCTCTTCTCTCTCCAAACTAAATCCAAATACAAAGAGGATCTTTTTACAAGGAGGGGCTCCTCGATCTCTTCCCTCCATCCTCACCAACTCTCATTAATTTACATTCAATTTCATTGAATGGATGTCTAGTCCGAATTGGATATAGATCTCAGCCTTACAACTATTTAAGGCAACCTTTATCTAAAGTATGTGTACATGCATGGCTTTTGGCTCTACCAGCCTTACAATCATTTAATACGATTTTCAAATTTTGAAAAATGAGAGGGATGCACCTCTCTCCTTCCATTGAATGCACATTGGGTGTGTTGGCTGGCTGGCGCGTAGCTAGCTTGGAGCGATGCTCCTGCATTATACTCCTCTGCTGTGAAAATTTCATGAGAGGAGCTCATGAGATTCCCAACATCACTGTTGAAATCCACCTGGATCCCAAACAGTTATTTGGAGCTGTCCATCCGCTCCATAGCTTCGTTGTTGTTGTTGTTGTTGCCCTGCTGCTCTTGGAGGCTTCCTTATACTCAGCTTCTCGTTGTTGGCAGTCTCTACTATTGAACTCAACATTAGACTTTTGATTTCTTCAATTACCTCGTCTAGTTGCTCCCATTGTTGTCTCTCCTTTTGCAGTATGCTCCACTGCACATCTTCCATGCAAATGGGTCAATCAACTAGATCTCCCATGCCATATTTATCTCTCTTTGTGGCACTAAGTGGCCACTCTGCTGCAGACTCAAGCTCTGCAGTCTCCTCACTGAAATATTGCTCAGCTTCTCCCTGTGGCAGTTCTACTGTTGCCATTTCTCCTGGTGGCATACTTCCAGCTTCTTCCATCTTCTCCCTAGGCTGGTATGCTCCTCCATCTGTCTCCAACTGGATCTGTTGGATGTGCAAGCTTTGCACTATCACCCTCTTCTCCAGGGCTTCCAATTCTTGATACAAATAAGCAAAATCCATGTTTCATGCTTCCTCCTCTTCTTCTATTGTAGGCTCCAGTGATGCAGTCATTTATGTTTCAGCTTCTTGGCTGAAAATTTTGAGCAACTTGGTTGAATTCTCATATCCTTCTCCTTAGGCAAACCTCAATGTCTGCTCCACTTCTTTCTCCATGACAGTCTCTGTTGGTTGTCTGTCTTCTGTTGCTGCCTCTGCAACGCATCCTCTGGCCTCAACTAGGCTACTTGGTAGGAATACTTTAATCCCCCCAATGATCATAATGTATTTCTGATCTTCCTTTGTCAACACTCCTTGCTGATATGAACTCACCTCTAAGTTCATCTTCTCCGTCATCTCCTCTCGCTGATCCGAACTCAGCTCTGAGTTCATGAGACTGTCATACAGTCCCATCTTCTCTCCTTTGTCCACCTGGCAACATGGGATTTCTTCTATGCCCTCCTAGCAGTCTATGGGATCCTCCAATGATCTCATCTCATTGCCCTCCTGGCAACCTGAATTTTCTGTTCTACCCTCCTGGAATTCTTTGAGATCATCCTATGAACTCTTCTTATTGCCCTCCTAGAAAATTGAAAATTCCTCACTACCCGCCTGGCAGTCCCTGAGATCTTCCAGTGATCTCTTCTCCTCATCATCACTAAGATTTCTCCCAGCTTCTGGTTCACACACATGAACCACTTCTTCTTCAACCCTGAGGTCTTCCACATACCTCAGCCATTCCTTCAATAGCTTCCGCGGACTTTGGGCCAATAACTCCTTGACTGGCCATTTCACTTTCATTTTCATGGGCCATTCATATACCCATCGCGATTTTGAATCCTGCTGCATTCGAAATGCAAGCTCCTCCATCCTCGCTCTTATCTCAGTGAGTTCTTTGTCCATCTTAGCCTTTCTCTGCTGCTGGTGGTTCTTCTTTCCACTGCGTCCATGGCCTTCAGTATCCATTTTCCTATTCTTGTCTACCCTCCTGGCAAACTTGTTGTTGTCACTCTGCAACCACGAGTGCTTCTAGCCTTTTCTTACAGTTGACCTGACTATCTATTTGTTGTTGCGTCCTACAACAATATCTTCAATCCTCTTCATTTGAATATACAGACGAAGTCTTGCTCTGATACCACACTGACGGTATCAGACTATATCCCTTCACAGTCCTCCTCTTGTCTGTGATATGCAAACATAAAATATGTTGACTCTAATACCACGCTGATGGTATCCGACTGTATCCCTTCACAGTCCTCCTCTTGTTTGTGATATGAAAAAATAAAATTTGTTGGCTTTGATACCAAACTAACGCAGAACCCCTTTCCCTCGGGCCGAGATCCGCATAGAATCGTTCAGGCCCTCACTGGAACCCCACGAATTCGATCCACATGTCCTTCACGAAAACTCCATCGGCATAAGAAATGCACCAGGTGTGAGTCTTCACCTCCACACGGCCACCAGATATGACCACAACCTTTTCCGAAAAGGGATTTCAGGTTTCGCGACTTTGGGGGTTTCAACACCAAGATCCCCATCTCCTTGTCATCAAAAGTGCCGAGAAGCTGAACCTCAAAATGTCAAAATGTGTTACTGCAACCCGACTCCAAAGATACGTTGTGTTTCACGACTTCGAGGTTCTTCAACTCAAAGTGCCCCGGCTCCTTGTCCTCGAGATTTCTGAAATGTCAAACCCTGAAAGGGCTAGCGAGTGACAAGCTCCCCGCTTGGATTCTGTCCACGTGACCCTGTCCCGTGACCCGGTGCTATTCCTCCGAATGCTTTCGGGTTTTCGCATTTCGGGATTTCACGATTCTGGCTGCAACAATTCTTGACCCTTCAAACTCTCGAGTCCCAGAATGCCGAAATATTGAACCCCGAAATGCCGAAATTCCACTTCAAAGGGAGATCAACTGTTGTGAGCCTCCCCTGATCCGACGGCTTACGTTCTTTCGATATTTCATGGGTCAAGAGTTCCAACTCTTTCCCTTTGTATCTCCTGGTAGCCGAAATGCCAAAATGCCGAAATATCTCTGCTGAGAGATCAACAGTCCATGTCCCTCTTGGATCAAAAGCTACGATCCAACTGGATCGATGGCCCACATCCTTTCAGGATTTTTCCTGAAACCTTGATCGATTGCCACGTTTCCTCCTTGTGGATGATCACGATGCTTTCGAGATTTCGTGAGTCCTCACCTTTGCATTTACGAGGGTTAAACCTCGTGCACCTTCTCCTGGATCCGATGGCTATCGGTTCGTGTGCCCAGATCTGATGGCCCAGATATTTTTCTCCTGCGCGCTCTCCTCCTACTGCCTGGACGTATATTTAATGGTCCAGATATCATCCTCTACCTGATCCAACGGTAGCTCTACTCCCTCTTGAGCTTGTGCTTCTTCCTTCCGCTTGGAAGATTTCCAAAGTTTCAAAGGCCTCGACCTTTGCTTTTGCTGCGAAGCCTGTATCCTCATCTCCCGCCTGTATTCTAAGGACGTTGTCCTTCTTGATCTTTGTTGACTCTGAAACCTCAAAGGTTTCTCGACCTCTACACTCCTTGCAGGGTCCCTGCACACAACTATGCTATCCATCCTGAGCTTGGTCAACTCAGAAACCTTGAAAGGTTTCTCAATCTTCTGCTCTGTGCGAAAAGGAATTGTTCCTCCCGAGCTTCTGAACTTGAGACAAGTTCACTCTGAGTGCACTTCTTGCGCTATTCCTTCTGAGTAAGAACTTTAGACAAGTTCTTATTCGCACACTCCTTGTGTTGTTGAGTTTTTGGATAACTCAATTCGAAGTATTTCTTGCAAAGAATGCTTCACGCCCTCCTGGCGTTCTTATGCTCGATACACACCTTGTAGAGCCTTTCTCCACAGAGTGTTTAGTAACTCTGTAAGTGCCTTCTCCTTGACACTTCCCTTTCCTTATAACTCAAAATAGAGTTCCCTGGTGCACTCTATGTACTCGCTCAATGCCCTCTTGGAAAATCTCTATAGAACCTTCAGTGATTCTATTTTCTCTGTGCCTTTCTCTGCATAGTCTTCACCTCCAAGGTGTTCAACAACCTTGAGGCTTCTCCCTGAGTCTAAGACTTCCTCTGGTGTGCCCTCCTGGCACATCTCTATCTGAAATTCTGTAGAACTCAGAAGTGCACTCTATGCACTGGCTTACAGAACCCACAGTGTTCTATCATGCAACCTCTTGCATGAAGCCACAAAGAACCCAAACATGAAATCAAAGAACTCTCATATAGGAAAATCTATCTATCCCTGCAAATTCACATCTAACATACATATACAGCATGTCATAAACACATGAAGACATTCATTCATGAACTCACAAACACATGAACAACAATATGCAGGAAAAACTGCTATGATTGTATTAATATGAAATGCCTCTTTACAATGTGTTCGAGCTCAGACTGCAACAAAGTCTCATCTCTCCTCTCTTCTCCCCTTTCTCTCTTCTCTTCTCTCTCTGAACTAAATCCAAATACAAAGAGGATATTTTTACAAGGAGGGGCTCCTCGAGCTCTTCCCTCCATCCTCACCAACTCTCATTAATTTGCATTCAATTTCATTGAATGGTTGTCTAGTCTGAATCGAATCTAGATCTTAGCCTTAAAACTATTTAAGACAACCTTTATCTAAAGCCTGTGTACATGCATGGCTTTTGGATCTACCAGCCTTACAACAATTTAATACAATTTTGAAATTTTGAAAAACAAGAGGGATGCGCCTCTCTCCTTCCCTTGAATGCATGTTGGGTGTGTTGACTGGCTGGTGCATAGATGGTTTGGAGCAATGCTCCTGCATCGCCCCGAATGATCAGAAGAGTTTTCCTTTTTCTTATTATTGTTACCCTTCTTTTTTCCTACGGATTGCTACAGCTTTTTGGGTGTGGGTTACTGCACGGAATTAACCTCGGAGGTTTGGATAGGGGGCTTGATTGGAGTGTTTGTGTAGACAGATGAGCTAGGATTGGTATATTTATTTGATTGGTTAGGTTTCCTAGTCATATAACCATATGAATCAGTAGAAACAAGACCAGTCATACCATCGGCATGGGGTCTGGGTGCAGGTTTGGTTGGATCATTCGATGGCCGAGGAGCATGGGGAATCAAGTTGTATAGCATGCCTGATTGAGAGTATACCAAGTCTAAATATTGGGTTCGATTGATGGATTGTTCCTTGGTGACGACGCCTCCCAGGTGACATCATGAGCAATAGGTGGCAGAAGATACTGGGTGAACCAATCAACTAATAATTGATCTGGGATTGTGGATTCGATTAATCAATGTCGACACCTCCACACATGAACGTGGTTTGAAATGTGGGTGGAGTTTGATTGGAGTAATGAGGTTAAGAGATTGGTACCAGTATCATAGCATATAGGTAATTGGAAGTGTGTCAAGAATTCCATCACAAGGGAATTAAAGTCGTTAAAGGAGTTCCACGGCAATTCTATATGCCATTTGGTTGTTGATCCTATAAGGGTTCATTGGAAAAGTCTTAATCGGATGGAATCGTCCATCAAGGAGTTCGAAGAACACCATAGGTGGAAGGTTATCACGTGATTGTTTGGATCTTCTCCAGGTTTTTCGTCAAAATTAGGAATATCAGATGGGATTTTAGTGGGAATGCAGGCCAAAAAGGGGAATGTTGTATGGGATCATTAGTCAATCGTGAAATATCAGGAAAATCTAAAGTTACCAAGAATGGGAGTTGTTTGTTGATCTGTGGAGGTGGGTTATATCGTCCTCCTCCATATGGGTGATATTCTGGAGGTCCTCCTCCATAAGGTGGTCCACTAGGGGGTCCTACACCATAGGGTGGTCCTCCTCCATAAGGTGGTCCCCCAGGAGGTCCTCCTCTATAGGATGTTCCTCTAGGGGGTCCTCCTCCATAAGGTGGTCCCACAGAAGGTCCTCCTCCATAGGGTGGTCCTCCAAGGGGTCCTCCTCCATAAGGTGGTCCTCCAGGAGGGCCTCCACCATAGGGTGGTCCTCCAGAGGTTCATCCTCCATAAGGTGGTCCTCGAGGAGATCCACCTCCATAGGGTGGCCCCCCAGGGGGTTCTTCCCCATGGGGTGGTCCTCTAGGGGGTCCACCTCCATAGGGTGGCCCCCATCTACCATGGGGTGGTTTTCCATGAGTTCCTCCACCACAGGGTGGTCCTCTAAGGGGTCCTCTTGATTGAGTAGAAATTATAGGATTGGTGGGTTATGGAGGTTGGTTCCATATAGTATTGGTTATTCCTGGGTAAGGGTGGCCATATAGTCGGTTGGTGGTAGAGGGAACAGTCTGGCCCCATGATGGGTGTTATGCAGTATTTGGGGGTTTCCCCCTAGTTAATTGGTGCCCCCAAAGCGAATATGGCCCTGAGGATGGGGGTTTCCCCTATTTGAATAAAGGTTAGCTCCCAATAGTAGGAAATTCCCTTGTTAAAAAGGATCTGGAGGTAGAGGGTTGCCCCTCGGAAATATGTTGGCTAGATATTTTCCCTGGGTACATGGGTTTCCCCCCAGTGAAAGGTTGGCTCATGGATGTTTTTTGGCCAAAACCCGTTAGTATAATTCCTTGGGGAGGTAATCTTCCCATCAAATTTTTCTTTCCAAAGAGGTTTAGATCACCTCCTAGGAACAATGGAATAAATAAAGGTTGCCCCCAGTGTGGGGTGTAGAAGGTTGTGTTCTTGAAGGTGGTAGTACAATGGTGGGGACAACATATGATAAGGATGTCAATGTTGATGTTTGGGTTGTGGAAAAATTTGGCTAAGCCAGTTGTGGTTTAGAGTAAATGGGGGAGGTGTTGGTCCTAAAGTTTGCACCTGACTGCTAAAGTGTAGAGCTAGGCCACCTCAAGTTTATAATGGTTTGTTTTTTATTTTGATTTTGTTGGTCAGCTAGAGGGTTGGTTTTACCAAGACAAGAGCATCGTTGGTTGGAAAAATGATATAGATGAGGTTTGTCCTTGTCTGGTGGCACATGAATGACAAACAAGTGAAATAATAGAGGCAAAAACAAAGGGAACCAACAAACCACTCAATGAATAATTTGTTGCAAGAAGTTTAATACTTAAAATATCATTTCAAGACATTAAACGTGTATCAAAAACACAATTACTCCCACGGGTTGCAATAAAAACAAATCTTCACCACAAAATGTTTTGATTCATAGGTAGCATATTAGTAAATACAAGTTGTACAATAGCTGAAGGAAATGAAATGTACTTCGCACAAATCAAAAACTGCATTCAAGATAAGATAAAAACACATGTAGATTTGGACAAAAACATTGTCATCAAGAATATATTCACTTCATGTATAGATATTTAATCCATGCATAGAACCGGTTCGACCAGATGATGTATTGATATTATTTTCCAAAAAATTGAACCCTCAAAACATACAAAAACTACATATTTATCAGAGTTGCAGAGGCTCTCGTGCATCTAGAACCGAGGCTTAACTCTACACTACCAGTTGTAAAACAACTTATTAACTTAGCTAAAACATTGTTGGAGTACATTAAGGTATACTCTGAGCTTGATTTAATAAAAAAGGAGTGGTTCTTATCACACATAAAAAACCACTTATTATGCCTTAATCTAAAAGAGTCTTGCAATTAAACAACTAATAACTGCTACTAGAAATGAAACTAAACTAATGCATATGCTGGAGTGAACTGAGATTTCACATAAAATGAATAGGAGTGACAAAAATGAGTTATGTATCGGGCACTGGCATCCATGCGCGTCGTTGGATGCCACTAGGAGATAAATTGATGTGTTGGCGATGTTCTTCTTGAACTTATCTCATGGGGGGAAGAATCAAGTCTTCTGGTGCTTTTCTAGAGTCTCTGATATTCCTTCTACAGTCTGGGTGTGTAGTTTCTCATATTCTTGGTTGTGGTATTGTAGGGTCTGGATATGAAGTTTCAGTTCTGTACATGTTGACTATCACCGAGCTTTTGTCTGACGAGCAATATGATGCCTTTGACTAGCTCAGTGTTCCTAGTTTGGTGTCGTTTAAAAACTTAAAAATATGCAATAAAGGAGGATAAGCCACTTTGTGAATTCAGCGTTCGGGAGCATGGGATTGGAGAGTACACATGCCTCCTAGAGGAGTGAACTCCTAAAGTCATTAACCAACACTTTCTTTTAATTAACCCAGAATTATCTTTATCCTTAAAAATTTTGAGACTTCAGGACTCCGACTCTTCAGGGTTCGGGAGATTCTGAATGCAAAGTTTGAGAATCTCCCGGAGTGACAATGTTGTGGAGTGATGTGGCTGCATGATTTCATATCACTGACGTGTCATAGAAAGAAGAGAAACACATTTCACCCAAAATAGTACAGATGATGTACCCAAAGGTACTTGAAATGAGTGCCATGTGTCAACGACAGATGAATGCCACATGTATTAATAGATGAACACTACATGTCTCCAGCTCTTCGGGGTTCAGGGGTTTTTGAATGAAAATTTTACATATCTCTGGGAGGTCCTAACTCACAGAGTGACGTGGCAGTTTGGGGCTCCATTAATCTGTGCTTGTTCTGGATTGAAACCTCCCAAAATGACAATCTCCCAGAGTGTCGTGGCAACATTTTGGGAACTTCGATGTTCACAAGCTTCGACACTTCGAAATTCAGGTACTTTTCAAGATTGAAACAATGACAAGTTCAGACGCTCGAACGCCGAAGTCATGGAGTGACATTCCTATTTCTTTGTTTTTAAAACTCACACGATTTTGAAACTCTGAATGAAAAAGAGCCGTTGATATGAATTGATTGATGGATCTCCGTTGTCGAAAATTTAACTTGTTTGTTTGCTTACAATCTAAGCCCAAAATCTACTGCTCTGAATTGTTGCGCTTTTTCTACGAATGTTTCTTGTGCATACAAAGGACTTGGTCGACCTGCTACACACTAAATCAATGGAAAACATGATGACAATTATTTCGAACCGAAACCATGACATGCAATTATCCTTCAAGAAAACATAAATAATTAGTGCAAAGAATCAATCAAGAAAGATAATGATAAAAACATGAGTCATTTAGTAAAGGGAAACCAACTTAACCAAGAATAAGAGGATTGATTTTGATGAAGGTATAGGGGAATGAGAGATAAGGGTCAGTGGTGCAGACTTAGGTCTCAATAGGAGGAATGGGGGAAAGAAGTTTGAAACATATGGGAGATACCATATATGGGGGGATGAGGGGTGCATGAAGAAGCATGTGACTGATCTCATTAAATGAGTTTAAAAGAATATTTTATGGTTGTATCTAATCGAGTGAGGATGTCGTGGGGTTTTTCAAGGGTTTTCATAGGGTCAGATGTACTAGAATCTCATGGTGGAGTGATGTAACCTTCAGATAAATGGATATGTTGGGTTTCCATTCTCACGACGTCTTCACAACGTACAAGTGGTAGATGCGGGTAATCGGTATCAAGTTCAGGTTCATCCACAAAGTTTACCTAAAGAAGGAGGGGACTGAAAGGGTTATTCAAGGGTGAATTTGTAGGGAGTACAAATCCTTCTTGAAATTTATCTCCTTTCGGGTGTTCAATAAAATGGGTAACAACACTTCCGACTTCAGAGTGGTTTTCCTTGTGGAATTCCTATCGAAGGTGGTCTTCGGGTGAGTTGGGAGGAAAAAGTTTGTAATGTAGTGGAGGAAAAAGTCGCATCCTCCGAGACCTACACAATTTTTGATCGGCTAGGATTGAGACATGACAATGACAGTCCTACAACCAACTAAATAAAATAGATAGAATGCGCTAAGAAAATCTAGGTATCAAACAAACAAATCAAAGATTCTCTCCATGAGCGCACTTGTTGGTGATAAAATCCAACATCATGGGAACATGTGAGAAGGGGCGAGGATGAGTAGGTAGATTATTTATGTTGGCGACCTGCTTAACAAACTTACACCTTGGTGCAAGCTCCCCGACAGTCTATCTGTGGGTTTCCCTCCAAGGAGCCTGAGTGAGTTTGACCAACGTCTGATCCAGGTAAAACGAATACTCCCCTTCATTGTCACCTTGTGTAATATCGCTAAATATTATGGAAACTAAGGTCACCAACTCACAGTCAGCCTCCGGGCGGGTACAATCGACAATCAGGTCTGATAGTATGGACAGGATATCAAGTCTGAAATTCCTCAGGAGGATTGAGAATAAGAGGACTACAAAACGCTTTAGAGGACCCCAAATAGATTTGGGATTCACGAAGTTCCAATACCAAATGGAAACAACTGATTCTCAAGAAGAATCCCCAATATACTATCATTCCACTACGTTTAGCTAAGCCTTGGAGGGGTAATATTCATTTCCCAACCACACGTGACCTCGTGTGTAGCCCATGTGTGAGAGGGGCTTCCGGGCTATGCCTTTACGAAAGTTGGGTTTAAGCACTCTCTAGTATTCTATGGTTTGTGCTCATGGTATTGGACATTTTACTCACTTATCTTAGTCTAAAGATCATATATCTAGAATATTGTTGGTGTTCTTAGAAAAAAAAAAGTCTAGTTAATTTTATTAATGCACGTTCATTTTTAAAGTTGTTGTTTAGTCAAAAGATTGCATGGAAGTGAAACTTATGATGTGAAAAGACTCGACACCAAAATGATGCAAAGGGATGAACATTTTTCCTTTCGATGAATCCTATTTACAAGAAGGAGAAGAGTATCTTTTTTTTTTCTTTTTATGGAAGAAAACACCCTAATGCATATTGATTCATATGTATTCTTGAAAAAAGGAAAAAAAAATCAATCAAACTCATAGAGTGATTTAGGAAATTCCTAACCAAGCGCAAATTGTTTCAAAGATATTTTAAAGAACTCTAAAGGAAATGTTTTTTGTTTCTTTTATTTTTATTTTTTTTCAAACTACATGAAAATTGAAATAGAAAATTATTCTTCATCTTTTTCTTTCAATTGACAATGTTCTAAAATGAATGAAAAATATGGAAGAAAAAACCAAGCATGCACACAAAAATATTTTAAGTCTAAACAATAGTTTGAAAAGTTCTCAAATGATTTGGAAAACGACAAACATTCAGAGAAATGAAAGAGGGATTTCTATAATGAAATGATAGACTTTGCAAAAAAAAGATATGAATAACCTTCTACTGGACTGAAAGAATTAAATTAGATGATCCTGTTTGTACCTATCAATCCCATGATATGGCCACAAAAAGAAGATAAATTTCATAAATTTTAAAAAATTGAAGCAAAATCAAGGAGACATGCCTAATACAGGTCTAGATTATTGAAGGAGACTAGTCTGAGAGGATTTGGATGAGTTTTTTGAAGGAAAACTCTTAAAAAACAGAGATATGAAAAAGAACAAGAACAAAGATATGAACAAAGGATGCTTCTAAACTTGATAATATGTCATAACATAAATATATCAATTCTCTACCAATAAACACATAAACTTACATGAACAATCCTTTAGAGGGAAACATCCATCATATCTTCTATTAATCAAGTAAGAAATATTACAACTTACAGGAGTAAACTGAAGAGATGTATTTCTTACAAGAACCTTGCCAAAGCTTTTCCACCAAAACGCAAGAGTAACTTTGCTAATTGTTTGCTCCCTTTTCCCATAGAAATGGATTGATTATTATAGGCATTTAGAGACAAGGCCATATGGTTAATAAAATAATATCCTCAGGCTCATAATGGAAGCCTTCTCGAGACCAAACCTCGGGAAATCAGAGTAAGGTCTCATCCATCGCAACCAAGTCCAAAAAAGAGAGCTTCTAGGATCGATCGCAACCTAAGCACATAGACAAAGCAACCTGGTCACAACTTGGTAGTATAGAAAGGGCGACCAAACTTTTCGGTTACATGCTTGAGGAAGGACAAGTGCGACCGAAGGGAAATTAGGCTAGAAAATCAATGGGAAAATGATGAAAATGGATGAATTAGGTAGGTGAACTCTAAGAGATGACGTCCCAAAGGCTAAGGGGTTTTCAAAAGTCATGAGGATTCTTGGGGAACACACCTCTCTCTCGTCGCTTCCTTCCCTGGAAGCTTACCATGACTAGAATATGCACAATGCGAACACTTCTCTATGCCAAGGATACTTGAGAGTCAAAGGTTGTTAATTTACTCAAAGGTGACATTCCTATGGTAATGATAGTTCTTATTTGTTTTTTTATACAATGATCAGAATCTGGACCAGGGGTCAAATTTTACCTCAAAAATGAAAGTTCTCAGAATTGCTTCAAAACAAATGGGTTTGTAGCCCTCGTCGTCACGAACCCAACGCAATTCGTTTCGTCTCAAACGGACGT
>ML778385.1:447575-486464 GCA_009831015.1 Picea engelmannii | reverse complement strand
CATCATGTTATTAAATTTATCATTGAGCAGATGTAGAATAATTGTGTAAATGAAAATGGAATTATGCTAAAACGAAGTTGTTATTGTGTATGTGTTTGAATAAATTGTTAATTGCTTAGCATCCTGTGGACGGGTGCTACATGACACAAGATAGTATCTCATACTACAAAATTCATCTTCTTCATAATCTGTTCAAAAGGTGAACAAAAGGATACTGAAACCACTACAGCCTTAGCCCAAGCACCTTCTATCCAATAGAACCAGGTCGACAAGATTGCAGCAAAGTGTAAAGATTCCTTCTGCACACAAGAATCTCATTTAGCCATACTAGTTAAAAAGGTCCAAGCCTTCCAGCCACATGTTCGTGACAACCTTCAACAATCTAAGCAACACAACTTCTCCAACAAGGCAAGCAACTCATCAAGATGCAGATTCAACAAACGCTTTTCCCTCTCCCCCGGGCATTCAACGCAATGGATACCATTTCTTCCTAAGGAGGGAGGATTGATCCAGGTGGATATCGATGGTCACCCACCTTTTCCAACTGGCTCAAAACAATTTTCTGGCAATTTTGGTAATTTACTATTTTTAGCAGTTTTTAACTTCCGGGACCATTTTGAGGGCCTAAATGAATTTTTTTTGGGATCAATATTCCAAGTGATCATTTAAGGCTCTTACTTATCCCCCTAAATGAATCTCCTCGATGATACCTTTCCAAAAATCTATCATGCGCCCCAAACAGAGATCGTATGCCAAATTTACGTCCCCGAGAAGTTGATACACCAAACTACCCAAAACGAGGTCCACAAAACTATTGACTTTTCATCTTCTGGGGTTAGGTTTTTGGATTTTATTTATGATAAAAAAATGCCTTTGGAGCCTCATTGTAAAATCATCTTCTTGCGAATGCGAGTAGCCATCACATCTCTTCTCAGAGATAAGCTACCACCATTCTGGCGAGTCTTTCACTCTGTATTTTTACAGTCTCTGTACATTTCTTTCATTAATAGAAATTGCGTATTACTGTATCTGTGTTTATGGTTGCATATATGATACTTTTATGTTATATTATTGGATATTTGTGATATCTCTGTGCATTTATTTATTATATCTCCACTCTCGTTTCGTGCCGAAAATAATCCAGATCATGTCAGTTGCATTTTATCATTATACAAAGCAAATCATTGAAGGAGAAAGAGGTGGGGGGGGGGGAGAATACATTAAATTAGATTTAAATATATTTTATGAAGTATCAATTTGACCTATGGAAGGGAGATATTCCAAGTATTATTGTATCTTTGGATTTTAAATAGAATTTCAGATCCCTTAGTCAATTATTTGGTTTCAAAATAGGTATCCCGTGAATACATGCCTCATAGATAATGATGTGTTGTGAATTCCATCAAGTCAATTTGATATTAAATTTGATTCTTTGGTATTATTAAGTTCCTATACGTCGGGATAAGATAAGAACTCTATCTTACTGTGTTTTAGAAGAAGCCAATAAGGAAATGAATTTTAGGGTTTCTGAGGGGGGAATTTAAAACTCTCATCCATTAGATATTCTGTAACAATGATATATTCCCAATAAATCATTCACATAGTAGCATCTAATACTTTGTCTATGAAAGAACGCAATTACTACAAAGCATAAATGCAACACATAAAGTGAAATGAAGAGGTAAAAAAAAATATGAAACTACATTTTCACTTTTATACACAACTTAGTGTACCAAGCTATTTGACATGTTAGGTTACCTAAATAATAAAAGTACTAATGTCCCTTTGTATTTTATGTGTGGTAATTGGTAAATATTATAATTTTTTAAGTTTCTCTAGTTGCAAGTACCTAATTGTTTTCACACATCGTGTTTTCTTAAGTCATTAATGTTTCCCCTGTAGTCTTTCATTGTTCTTAGAAAATATGGGAGTTGGTGGTGTTATCCCCATTTTGTGGGATAACTAAGGAGATGATGTCTCTAGGCCCTCAGGTTGCAGATATGGAGTGCCAACAAACCGCATGACTAGAAGTGTCCACTTGCACATATGGAAGCCTTCTCTATCACCACAATTTAGATCCATCGTTAGGGAATCCACCACACCAGCTAGCTTCTGCAAGGCACCTGAGTCTTTATCCATGCAATACAAGTCAAGTATTGTGGTAGGTAATCACCCTAATATTTGAGGCATTTAAGCATGTTCTATTGAAGCTGCTTTTGATTATAGAATGTATGCTTGGACATTATTCTTTTGACCTTGTTTCAACTTTGTGAGTGTCATGGATTTCCTAGTAAGTGGCCAACTTTTGGGGAATGGGTGTAGTTGGGGGTCCATTGAGGGGTCATAGTACCATTCCTAACCATAATTATCATTTTCTACTCATTGCATTCCCATCACATTTCCCTCTTCTAGGACCTTTGACTTTAGTGACCCAAGAAGGGCATGTACCTCATTTCATGGGAAGAAGGGGTAGAAGTCCCAGAGGGATGGTGGCTGGAAAAATATAAAATCCTAAAATATAAAACTTTTATATGCTTTCTCAAACAAGTCTTAAGAACGATGAACTACTTCTCTTAAAAGAATTGAAGGCCTGAAAAAGATCAAACACATAATAAATATCTCGCTTGAATGAAAGACTATCACTAGTGCATTACAACGCTTTGATGGTTACCCCTATGACACTCTGTGGATCTCTTCTTTTAAGTGGCATTGTGTTACTTCCCCCTAAGCTAACCGATTCACTATTGGGAGTACACACGTGTTTGTATCATTAATTAATTAATAAATGGAAATAAATGGGTTTGGAAAAAGATTGCATTGAAGACAAAGGTGCAACACACCCTCTACAAAGGCACCCATAAATGAGATAATACGATCCCTTGTATGTCATGAAACTCATTGACCTATGAATTCTAACCCCCTATCCACCTCATCATCCACTACATGACCTTGAAGGTGAATCCTTGGGAGAATCCCTTACTTGAGGGATTTGGTCTACTCAAGAGAACGCTTATGACACCCCTCCCATACCTAAAACTTGGTCAATTGTATAGGGTCTTGGAGAATTTTCTTAATTCGATGAGATAATTTTGATGCACATGTTTAGGTGCCTTGTTTATTAGATGTGGTTTTCAATTTCCATGATATTTTTACTTGAGATCCTTGGAGGGTGTACCCTTTTGTTTTGCAGGACCTTGTTTGGTGGATAGTTTTGGAGGAACAAGCCTATCTTGGGCTTCCATGTGGCTTGAATCCCACAGGTTGGATTCCAAGGGCCCACATGTTGGATCATGATGACTTTCCTTTTGAGGCCTAGAAGATACCTTGGAGGACCTTTCCTAGCCCTCACATTCCAAACGGATTTCCTAGGAGGGGAAAAATGTCATTATTTGGGGCTTGACGTCACCTAGGACTAGGGTTGGTGGTGATGGAGTTGTTGCTCATTGAAACTTGTCATGATTTGACCGGAGGAGGAATGGATTGACCTTGGCACATGAAGAGGAGGCTCTAGGAGCCCCAACTACCTCCACCTTCTTCTCCAATAACTTGGAAAAGTGTCAAAACGTCTCCCTAAAGGGGTGATGTCATCTTGTTTTAGGGTTTCTAATGTGCAAAAGTGTGAATTAAATATTATTGTTTGTGTAAAGGGGTAAGATAAGGGTTTTTGACCCCTTATCTTATGTTTTACCCTAATTGATGTGGACAATCTATGTTTTATACATTTGTATAAATATACATCATTTGAATCTCATTTGATAACATAACTCTCCCATTGTGAGAAGATTTTGGATTAAATTTGTGCCCTCCTTGGGAAAACTCTTCTCTCTTGTGCTCTTATCTTGGTTTCTTTATGCTATTGGTGGAAGAACTAGTGTGCTACCTCTCTTGGAGATTTTCTTTAGAATTTGTGGTAGATTTATCTTGGTAAGAGGAGGTGTATCTTGTCATTTCTTGAACTAGGCAAGGATTTATCTTGTTGATGCTTCATTTCTTAGTTACAAGTTTGATTTTCTAGATTCCTTGGGGAGTATAAGGATTTAAAACCCCACCATTGTCTATCATTTTTTTCTAGAAGTTATTTGTTGCACATAGTTTTACTAGGAGTAAAAGTGTTTACACCTTTCTAGTATCTCCTAGCTTAGAATTTGCTTGCCTTGGGGAGTAAGAGGGTTTACACCCCCAAGGATATAGCATTTTTTATCTCCTTATTTACTTGAATTCATATCCCAATAGCTAAAGGAACTAGTATAATTGCATTGGAGAAATAAAATCTTGCATTGGTTAACATGAATTTTCATGATTTGGAGGTTGTCTAAATTGGAATCAATTCTTTGCTCTATATGCTTGATTGAGCCACTAGGGATTCATATTTAGCTAAGTGCTTATTTATTTTTTTATAAATATTCATCTACAACCATTAGAGATGCATAAACCCTAACACTTTTTCATTTGTAACCTGCTTTTCAACCATCAAAAGTTACTAAGAGTTTGCCACATTAATCTACTTAGCCTAGAGCAACTTTTGGGTGGATTCTTTGTGAGTTTTGGTGGTTGGATTTACTTCTGTAACAACTTGTTTTCTATAGACATAAGGATGAAAAATGTATCTGTAAACACATTTTATTATAACCTTGTTTCATTTCTAAACTCATGTGCTTTCATTCTTAAGTATCACTAGTGTTTATCTAACTTATCTCTTGCATCATTCATTGGACTTTTAACAATTGTTTAGCAGATTCAAACACTTATATTTTTGCTGATATACATTTTTGTTTACTACTGCAATTAAGGACATCAATCCTAACCTGTTAGTCCACCTAACATTAAACATATATGCTCGGTTTGTTCGTGTGTCTCGGGTAGGTACAAAATTCTTTGCAGGTGTTATTGTCTACTGGAAACCATTGGCTACCACCAAGACTCTTTCCTAAGACTTTCCACATCTTATATATTGACCTATAGGGGGGATTTCCTTCATCTCTTCATTTTCCAACTCATTCCCAAAAGGTCACCGAGATCCCTCCCTTGAGGTGATTCTATCATCTGTAAAGTGACGAGAATTCCTGCCTAAGGTGACAATGAGTAGGTGTTCTCAAAGTTGTCACCATTTGGTGGTTGGGTCAGGATTTTCACAACCTACAAATTGTGCGATAACATTTTGGCGTTGTTGTCAGGGATGATTTTTAATCCTCTTCCAAACCCTAATTACACTATGACAATCTATCCCATAGCCTCTTCCCTATATTTCCTAGCGACTCTTCCCTATATTTCCCTATTCCGGTAGATCTGCATCCTACATCCACACATTATGTCTCCTTTATGTGAATTCTTTTGAGGGGAAATTTATCTTTATTCTGAAGGAAAAGAATCCCACTTCTTTGGCACAAACGAAAGAGTATAGTGCTGAGATTGAAGAAAATATCCTTGACTCAAAGGTAGATCCTTTTCAATATCCTCGTGTTAAGGAAAAATCAAAGACCAAGGCTTCCAGTAGAAGTGCTCCTGATCTGATTTACCTCTTGACTCAAAAGATAGATTAGATGAGTGCTCAATTTTTCCAAGCATAGAAGCAGATCATGGGTCATTTGACTAATGTAGAGAGAAATCAATCTGCCCCAAGACCTAAGTTTACCAGATAAAAAAGAGATTCCACAGGTTGGAAACCAAGGCCTCAACAAGAGGAAAAGGCTCCTGATACTTTGAAACCAGTTGGGATGGTTGACACAGAAAAAGAAAATTGGTGTATTTCATGAAAAAATCCTCACAGAGAAGATGAGTTTCCCCGATGAGATGAGGATTCTTCCAAAAATATGAATTTCATGGATATGATATGTAGTTTCCAAGAGGAAGAAGTCACACAAGAATAGATCTATGAAGCCAAAATACAGGGGGAAAGAGAGGGGAGACTCCGAGCCTTGAATCAGTTGACAAAAGATTAGAAGAAGGATCTAAGGAAGAGGGAATATTTGACCTACACTATAATAAATAAAACGTCATCCCCTCCATAACAACCTACCACTCCTACTTTATCTACAGAGAAGGTGGTCCCAACACCTCCACCTCCAATACATGAGTTTCTTCCTAAGTCAGCTCCCATAACTGAGATTCATTTGAATATAGATGTTGCATCCATGTTTTGAAAGTTGAATATGATGGTCTCAGTGAGAGAGATGTGCAAGATCCCTTCTATAAGGAGGGAAGTTTTGAAGTTGTTACAGGTACTGACTAAGATGGAAGACCCTCCGATAATTTTGAACACTATGTATCTCAATCGTCAAAAGGACAACAATCCTCCCTTCTATCTTTCATTAGGCATGAATGGCCTCTGCTTGAACAATTGTATGCTTGATTATGAGGCTTCGACGAATGCCATATCATTGAAGGTGATGGAACAGCCTGGTTTGAAGACAACCCGGCCCTATGGAAATGTATGTGGCATTTATTCTAAAAGGGTCAAGGTTTATGGGTTATGTGAGGACGTTGAGGTATTTTTGATTGATTTTCCCCATATCAGCCTCCTCATGAACATAATGGTGATCGATATTCCAAATGTTTCAGGGATTATATTATCGAGGATTTGGTCAGTTGCCCTTGGGGGTTTCCTTAGAATGGAACTTACCCAAGAACACATTCCCATGGGAGATGGCACTTTTGAGGTATTATACAGTCGAGACAAATCTTGCAAGCATGTGATTGATCCTAATGGTCCTAACTACACAAGTGAAGAGAGTTTGATGAAGTCCCAGATACCATTTAGTACAATCCATAGGACTTTCCTTTTATGTAGGAAGAGTCCATAGACGTGCTCCTCCCGAGGAAAAATGAACAGAAAGAAAAACTTACAAAGCTACAAGGGAAATAACTGGGTTCTATACAAATATTGAAGAAAGAAGATAAAGAACATGAAGAATGAATCAAAAGAGAAGTTAACGCATAACCTCCTTCTTATCCATACATCGAGAATATACCTTACATCAATTATAGTGAAGGAAGTCTTGTGCTCATGTAGGACAAAATAAGGGCAAGACCAACTATGACCAGAAAGATGATATCTCATTGTAACACCCCTTTCACTCAGCTACCAAGGTTACTATAACACCACTTGGTAGATAAGCCAGAATAACTGTAGCGCACCTTGGCTACCGGGTAAGTGTTACTACGCGGAATAACACATTCTCATTCGTAATTAATCACATGCATTTAAACAAAGAAATACAATTAAGCTCAGAGTAAGCATAAGAATCATTTTTAACATAAATAATCCATGGAAAATACATTAATCCAAATGCACAGTGAAATGCATGATAATTATAATACACAGAGATATGAAACATAATTAAAGAATCATTTGGTACTTATCTGTAAAACAATGGTAGATTCCACCAACCAAGTGCAGGCCTTCCACGAACCTCCCAGCCTTAGACCACACTGCTCATCATCTCAGCAGTGGATCACCCCTGAGCTGGGACTAAGATTCACCCCAAGGCAAGGAATCCTAGTTAGGCTGAGGTTACAGGGAAAATAACACTTAGAATCTGGAAGGATTCTTCCCAGGATGCCATCTTACGCCCACTACTACCAGACTCTCATTCCCCACATGCCTGTTCCGCCCAGGAGTATACACCTTCACAAGAACAGTCCATCGGTGCTAACCTCCCTCTCTGGGTCTCGACAGCAGGTCGGATCAGGAAGTCTCAGAGCCTGAAGCTGGTGTTGGACACTCTCTGGAAGAAACCTCTTCCAACAACATCCACCTCCCTCGCCTAGAGATAGATCACACACAGGCTCAATTACCACCTGCACGGGACAACAATTCACGCGCAATCCATCTCTGCATGACCACTACAGTCAACCGGGAATACAGACTCAGACTTCTCAAACAAGCTCAGTAATGGCGGCAAGGTCTCACGGTGTTGATTTTCAGAATTACATGAGAAGCAATTTCCGTAGGGAATTACACAGACTCTCTGGTGCAGAACGGGGAGGATGAACCGAGCTTTTCAGAAAACGAACACACCGTTGCAGAATTGCACGAGGGTCTCTTGCCGAGGTCACATGGTTCACGCTCAGGACAGTTCAGGTTCGAATGGAGAAAGAGGAACCCCCAACACGGCTTGTCTCAGCCTTTTATTGCATGAGTCGGGGTTGACACTTGTCCCCCATGCGACTGCATGCATTCCTTCAGCATGCGTTCCTCCCATCATTTGGAAAATCACCTGTCCTTCCAAAAGGGCTTAGGTTAAAAACATATAATGCACATATCTTTTGGAATAATATTAAAATATTATTCCCAAGCTTAAGCCCCCTAGGCTTAGCCCCTAGGCTCAACACTTAGCCCCTTTTCCCACCTTCATCCCCTAATTCCTTGCCCACTCTATGGATGCTTAGTCCCCCTTCACTCATTCATCGTGGTCGGTCTACACATGGCGGTGTTTATATTTTATTAATTGTTTTTCTTGATTACATTTACAACAGTAGACTCTTGGCCTTCAACACTCAGGCTCTCTGGCCTAATCAAACACATAAGCCTCCATCTTATAAAAAACTTGGCTCACTAGCCTACAAATCTTAATTACAATTCCTTTTGGAACTTGGTTTTCAACGGGGCTCGGCCTTGGGGACACTACACATCCAACACACCAAATAGCTTCTAGAAGGAACTTGGGTCTTTCTCCATGAGGTACAAGTCAGATATTGTGGAAGGTAATCACCCTAATATTTGAGGCATTTAAGCATGTTGTATTGAAGTTTCTTTTGATTATAGAATTCATGCTTGGACATTATGTTTTTGACCATGTTCCACCTTGGTGAGTGTCATTGATTTCCTAGTAAGTGGACAAATTTTGGGGAAGGGGTGCAATTGGGGGTCCCTTGAGGGGTCATTGTACCATTCCCAACCATACTTGTCACTTTCCACTCATTGAATTCCCATCACATTTCCCTCTTCTAGGTCCTTTGATTTTAGTGACCCAACAAGGGAATGTACCTCATTTCGTGGGAAGAAGGGGTTGAAGGCCTAGAGGGATGGTGGTTGGAAAAAAATAAAATCCTAAAATATAAACCTTCTAGATGCTCTGCCAGAAAGGTCTTGAGAATGATGAACTACTTCTCTTAAAAGAATTGAAGGACTACAAAAGATCAAACACATAATAAATATCATGCTTGAATGAAATGTTAATAAAAGAATCTAATGATTCCTAGGGTGGCGGGTGGGTTCAAGTACGCATCATGTCGTCTATGAGCCTATATCTGAGACCTGTTGGTTTATTCGAAAAAACCCCATTGAAATTTAATTTTTTGAGGCTCCACAATAGATTGGTCATATCAACGCAAAGAATGAGAATTATATATAGATAAGATGATGTTTTTTTCCTAACCATTCATATTCTTGTTGCTTGTGTGGATATAAGGATCAGTAGTAATTGTTGATCTAGTTCTATTTCAAAGTCATTAGTTGACTAAAGAGAGAGTTTGTGGGCATGTCTGTTGCATACCATAAGTGATCCTATTGTGTCTAGGTGTTAATGGCTTTGTGTATGGTAGGACTTCCCCAGGGTAGGGTTCTTATACTAAAACTAGTGCATTACAATGTTTTGATGGTTACCCCTATGGAAATTTGTGGACCTCTTCTTTCAAGTGACACTGTGTTACTACCCCCCAAGATAATCGATTCACTATTGGGATTTCACATGTTTTTGGATCATTAATTAATTAATAAATGAAAATAAATGGGATTTGGAAAAGGTTGCATTGAAGACGAATGTGAAACACACCCTCTACAAAGGAACCCATAAATGAGATAATATGATCCCTTGCATGTCATGAAACACATTTACCTATGAAGTATAACCCCCTATCCACCTCATCATCCACTACATTACCTTGAAGGGGCATCCTTGGGATGATTCCCTACTTAAGGGTTTTGGTCTACCCAATAGGAATTTTATGACACCCCTCCCATACCTAAAACTTGGTCAATTGTATAAGGTATTGGAGCATTTGTTTAATTTGATGAGGTAGTTTTGATGCACATGTTTAGGTGCCTTTTTTTTAGATATGATTTTCACTTGCCATGATATTTTAACTTGAGATCCTTGGAGGGCATACCCTTTGGTTTTGCAAGACCTTGTTTGGTGGACAATTTTGGAGGAACAAACCTAGCTTGCGCTTCCATGGGGTTTGAATCCCACAGGTTGGATGCCAAGGGCCCACATGTCTGATCATGATAACTTGTCTTTGGAGGCCTAAAAGACACTTTGTAGGACCTTGCCTATCCCTCACATGCCAAACGAATTTCCTAGGAGTGGAAAAACGTCATTCGTTGGGGCTTGACATCACCTAGGGCTAGAGTTGGTGGTGATGGAGTTTTTTCTCATTGACACTTGACATGATTTGACTCAAGAAAGCATGGATTGACCTTGGCACATGAAGAGGAGGCTCTAGGAGCCCCAACGACCTCTACCTTCTTCTCCAATGACTTGGAAAAGTGTTAAAATGTCTCCCTAATAGGGTGACTTAATCTATTTTTAGGGTTTCTAATGTGCAAAAGTATGAATTAAATACTATTATTTGTGTAAAGGGGTTATATAAGGGTTGTTGACCCCTTATCTTATTTTTTACTCTACCTTGTGTTGACAAACTATTGTTTAGACATTTGTATAAATAAAGATCATTTGAATCTCATTTGATAACGTAACTCTCCCATTGTGAGAAGATTTTGGATGAAATTTGTGCCCTCCTTGGGCAGCCTCTTCTCTCTCGTGCTCTTGTCTTTGTTTCTTTATGCTATTGTTGGAAGAAGTAGTACACTACCTCTCTTGGAGATTTTCTTTAGCATTTGTGGTGGATTTATCTAGGTAAGACGAGGTTTATCTTGTCATTTCTTGAACTAGGTAAGGATTTATCTTGTTGATGCGTCATTGCTTAGTTACAAGTTTTATTTTCTAGATTCCTTGGGGGGTACAAGGATTTTATAACCCCACCATTGTCTATCATTTTTGTCTAGAATTTATTTGTTGCACAAGGTTTTACTAGGAGAAGTAAAAGGGTTTACACCCTCCTATTATATCATAGCTGAGCATTTTCTTTCCTTGGGGAGTAAGATGGTTTACACCCCCAAGGAGATAGCATTGTTTATCTCTTTATTTACTTGAATCCATAACCCAATAGCGAAAGGAACTAGTATAATTTCATTGGAGAAATAAAATCTTTCATTGGTTAACGTGAATTTTCGTGATTTGTATGTTGTCTAAATTGGAATCAATTATTTTCTCTATATGCTTTATTGAGCCACTAGGGAGTTATATTTATCTAATTACTTCTTGTTTCTATTATAAATCTTCATCTACAACCATTAGGGCTGCAAAAACCCTAACACTTTTTCATCCGTAACTTGTTTTTCAACCATCAAAAGTTGCTAAGAGTTTGCCACATTAATCTACTTAGCCTAGCACAACTTTTGGGTGGATTCTTTGTGAGTTTTGGTGGTTGGATTTACTTCTGTAATAAAAAAAATTATGCATCCATAAGGCTGTAAAATATATTTGCAAACACTTTTTATTAAAACCTTGTTTCATTGCTAAAGTCTTGTGCTTTCATTCTTAAGTATCACTAGTGTTTATCTAACTTATCTCTTGCATCCTTCATTAGACTTTTAGCAATTGTTTATCAGATTTAAATACTTATCTTTTTTCTTATATACATTGTTGTTTACTTCTGAAATTAGGGGAAAAAATCCTAACTTGCTAGTCCACATAACATTATACATATATGCTCGACTTCTTCTTGTGTATCGGGCATGTACACCATTCTTTCCAGGTGTTCTTGTCTCTTGGAAACCATTGGCTACCACCAAGACTCTTTCCCAAGCCTTTCCACATATTCTATATTGATCTATAGGGATAATATCCTTCATCTATTCATTTTCCACCTCATTCCCCCCAGGGTCACCAGGATCCCCCCCTTGAGGTGATTCTATCATCTCTAAAGTGACGGGAATACCTGCCTAAGGTGATAGTGGGTAGGTGTTCTCAAAGTTCTTTCCATTTTATGGTTGGGTCAAGGTTTTCCCAACCTACAACTTCTGTGATAACAGGTGGTTAACACACTAAACAAGAACACTTTAGTGATTGTGATTACAATTAGGTTTCAGTTCCCAAGTGGCATAGTAGGTATTGTCCACTAATGTACCTTCTAGTAAGTGAAGTTTGGCCATGTTTTGAAATATTTTTTGTGTTCTCATTCCTTTTTACTAGGAGTGGTATGGTAAGGAAACCCGGTAGAAAAAGGAAGGACCCTATGGGTAAACCGTCAGACTTGATGATGGGTTGTGTTCTCGTGACCAAATACTCTGACCCTGGTATCCCGATAGTTAATGTGTAGATTATAAACACATTAATCGATCTTGGTGTTTCCATCAATGTTATGATGCGTTAGACCATGGAAGCCTTAGGACTCACCGATCTTAGGGAAACCCCAATTGTACTCCAACTCACTAATAGATCAACTATTAAAATAGAGGGCATCTTAGAAGACGTAGTGATCTTTGTATATTCGTGTGAATATCTCGCCGACTTTATTATCCTACAACCCAAAACCTCTCTGGGGGGTATCCTTTAATATTAGGAAGGCCTTGGTTGGTCACTGTCGATGCTTACATCGATTTTAGTTCAGGAAACATAACCATTTCCCACGAGACCTCTACAAATAAATTAACCATGTGTCCTCCTGCCAATTCCAGCATGGATTTTGAAAAACCACTACAGGTTGTTAGAGAAGATAATGATGGATAAGGATAAGCTCATCAATTCCTCTTTATATATCAACACCTAGCCATTAGAGAGAAAACAAAGGACTATGAAATCATTGATTTCATATCTTCTTCTTCCTCACCCAACTCACATGTTATTGAACATATCATGCACCAAAAAAAATAGGTTTATCTTTCCTCAAAAAGAATATCACCTTTAGAACATGATTCCTCATTTGAAAAATATCAAGGGTCCCTCACAAAAAATATAGAAATCAGCCTTGGGAAAAACTTGAAAATCAACCAAGAATTGACTAGACAACAAAAAGAGTGATTGGTTAAAGTGATACAAAAGCACAGTGATGCCTTCACCTGGCACTACTCTGACATGAAGGGCATCCATATTGACTTATGTGCACACCATACATACATTAAACAAGGATCTAGACCCATCCACCATCCCCAACACTGGATGAATCTGGCACTGAAGGACATAGTTAAGGAAGAGCTACAAAAAATTTCACAAATAACTTTATCTACCCAATTTCTGACAGCTAATGGGTCTCCCTTCTTGTCATGGTACCAAAGAAAAATGGCAAAGAAATAATTTGTGTGGAATATCAAGAAATCAACAAAGAAACACTCAAAGAGCATTTCCCACTGCCATTCATTTACAGGGTCCTGGATACATTAGCAAGGAATAAATACTTTTCTTTGCTCGATGGATTCAACAGGTATATCCAGATCCAGATCACACCCAAGGATCAAGAAAAAACAATGTTTACTTGTCCATGGGGGACATTTTTCTATCGTGTTCTACCATTCGAGTTATGTAACAACCATGCCACCTTTCAAAGAGTTGTAACTAGTATATTCTATGATCTAATTCATGATTGTGTGGAAATATATATGGATGAATTCACAACATATGGAAATGAATTTGATGAGGCATTAACAAACCTAGAGAAAACATTGATAAGGTGTAAAGAATCAAACATTTCCCTCAACAATGAGAAATGTGCAATGATGTTAAATTATGGCATCATATTAGTGCACCACATCTCAGCTAAAGGAATCCAAGTGGATCCATTGAAAATCAAGGGAATATTAAACTTTTTGAATCCACGAGAGGTACGAAGTTTCTTAGGATATGTTGGTTATTATCCTCGCTTTATTGAAAATTTCTCTTGAATTTCTCATCCATTTTTTTCTTTACTTAACAAATATTCCGAGTTTCTGTGGATAGAAACCTGCCAGCATGCACTTGAAGAACTAAAAACTAAGGTGTTTGAGGCTCCTATTTTAAGAGGGCTTGATTGGTCCATCATGTTTCATATTTCTACGGATGCATATGACACCGCCATTTGAGTTGTTCTAGGAAAACAAGAAGGAAAATGTCCATACACAATCTACTACATTAGCAAAAACATTTCACCCATAGAACCAAATTATACGATAACACAGAAATATTTTTTTGCAGTAATACATGCAATTAATAAATTTCAACATTACATCACAGGATATCCAATAATATTGCATATTGACCATGCTTCCATAAAATATTTAATGAACAAACCTATCAATAATGGCAGGGTAACTAGGTGATTATTGTTACTACAAGAATATGATATAACCATCTTGAATAAACCAGGAAAGGATAATGCAATGGATAATTTTCTTTCAAGACTTACATATAACGAGAATGAACCACTTGTAGGAGATTATTTTCATGATGAGTCACCTATTTGCAGTTTCTACTAACTCACATTGGTTCGCAGATATCACTAATTACTTGGTTATAGGTGGACTTCATCATCATTTATCTCCAAAGGATCAAAAAAATATCATCAAACAAAGTTGGAGGTTCTCATGGATCAACAATTGTCTCTTCTACACTAGATTAGACCTTATCATCAAGAGATGTGTGGAAGTATATGAGATCTATTAGATATTGAAATCTTGCTAGGATGGTCTATGTGGAGGCCACTTTGTAGAAAAAAGGAATGGGTACAAGGTACTTCACCAAGGGTATTATTGGCCCACAATATTCAAGGAGGCCAAGGAATATGTAAAAAGGTGCAATAGTTTCCATTGCATGGGAAGACCAGTGTAATCAGATGAGATGTTGTTACACCCACAACTAGATTTGGAACCCTTTGATAAATGGGCCCTAGATTTTGTAGGGTTGATCAATCCTCCTTCTCACTGTAACTCCTACATCCTACTATGTGTAGATTATGTCACAAAATGGATGGAATCCAAGTTACTCCTAGCTTCTATAACACAAGTAGTAGCGGGATTTCTTCATGAAGAAATATTTACCAGATTCGGGATACCTTGAGAAATAGTTACTAATGAAGGAACTCAATTCACTTCAAGACTCATTAGATACTTTATGGAAAAATACAAGACAAAACATAGATTTACCAAACCATATCACTCGCAAGCCAATGGAAAAGTAGAATGGAAAAACAAAATCCTCGAGGCCATCATCACCAATATTGTTAGACTGCACCTCAAGGACTCGACTGACAGACTACCTAAGGCTTTATGGGCTTACCAGACAACATGAAGGACTACTACTAGTTGCACCCCATATGAATTGGTGTATGGAAAAAGAGTATTATTTCCGATTGAAACAAAGATCCATACACTTAGAATATTTGTACAACTTAGAATGGACTTAACTGAAGATCATAAGCAAATACTCCTCCAGATCAATGAATTGGATGAACTTTGCCAAGCTGCCTTGCACCACAAAATAGTAATACAACATCAAAGATATAGGTGGCATGAAAAGTACATTAAGAAAAATAAATTCAAAGTTGGATACTGGACCTTGTTATTTGACTCTAGGTTCAAATATTTCAGAGGGAAGTTTCACAATCGATGGATTGGGCATTACGAGATCGATACTATATATGACAATGGAGCCATCAAACTTCACACCATTGACGACGAGAGAACTCCTATGATGGAAAATGGACACAAGCTTCGATTATATCATAAACCTCTATCCAAGGAAGAGTTTAGGAATAGGATCACTAGTGGATGGCCTGACAATGATCCAGAGATTGTTAACAAGGGGGGAACCCCTGCTGAATGATTCAGTCTCATTCAATAATAATAATAATAATAATAATAATACACCCATGTATGAAAACCCTTAGGGGCATGTTTTGTGAAAATCAACTTACAATGTTGCATGACATGCTAAAAGAAAACGGGAACTTCACGATTTCATGAAGGTTATTTCAGGATCCTTCTGATCAATTTTTTTTAGTAAAGTCTTCTTTGTTGTAACAAAATATATTTTTTAGGATATGCAGGAGAGAAAAATGTTGTTACTACAAATGCTGCAACTCCAGGTGTTGCAATTCTTGTTGTTGCAACTCTTGTTGTTGCAACTCTTGTTGTTGCAACTCCTGTTGCTGCAACTCATGTTGTTGCAACTCCTGTTGCTGCAACTCATGTTGCTGCAACTCATGTTGCTGCAACCCCTAATGTCGCAACTATCGGTGTTACAACTATGTTGTTGTTGCAACTCTTATTGTTGAAACTCCTATTTTATTCAACTTCCTTTGTTGCGAGTCCAACTACTACGAATCCCACTTTTTCAACTCCTATTGTTGTGACTCTTACCTCCACAACTCTTATTGTTGCGACCCGTGTTGCTAAGACTCTTGTCACTTCAACTCCTTTCATTGAAACTCTACATATCAATGTTGTAACTTCAATTATAAACTACCAAAACTATTTTGACAACTCCTATTGAGATACCATGCCAAGTCACAATCCTAACCCACATGTTTTTTCTACTCTAGAGTATTGTTGCAACTCTGTCGTTGTTGCAATTCCGAACATTGCCAAAATTCTTCCAATTGATACAACTCTACATACTGCTACAACTCCAAAAAATCTATGCATCTCTGTGTATTATTGTTGCAACTCCACACCTTGTTGCAACTCTACACACCATTCATGCAAATCTGTAAAATGGCTACAATCCCAACCACTGTTGCAAATTTTCATGTTCCTAGAACTCAGGATGTTGCTACTACTCTGAAACATTGGTATTTCCACTCTGAAAGTTGTTGCAACTCTCGACCACTGACACGACAAATTGACGAAGGTATGCACAATCATGACAGGGCATGGTAAGTCGGAAGGTATGTCTCTTGAATTGCGTAATGAGTAAGCAATGAATTGGCATAATTGTAGCCTAATCACATCACTAAAATTTCATCACACACTCATAATCACCCAAATCGTAATATAACTACCCCTTCCCACTGCCATTCTCATTCATACTTTGAAATCACCACCCTCCAAACCATTCATACCGAGTTGCAGCCACAATTGTTTGAGTTCTGATCAGGAAAATGTGAGGTTCACTAAATTGCAAAGATCCCATAGAGACCCCATTGTTGGAGGAATACGAGAACAATGGGGAAATTTTGTAGGGAGGTTGGTTGGAATACCTAAATAGGTTGTGGGGGTATGACGATAATGTGGTTCTAGAATTTACCATCAATTTCACGGAAAATAAGGACATAGGTAGCAGGGGTAGTTGTGCAGGTAATAGAGGACATAATCACAGAAGTGATTGGGCTTCCTCAGATGGGTGAATGATGTTATTTCCGACGGATGCCCAAGCTAGAAATTCTCGAGCAGTTCCTCGAACTAGGGGAAGCCTTGGTTAAGAAAGGCACAAGGTTTGATAGGAAATTATTGTCGAGCCCATGGCAAGACGTTGCCATCATCATGTAGCAATACATTACATGTGAGGGCCACTATGGAGTCGTATACCTACAACACATCCATTTATTGGACCACCAGTGACACGACAAGCTAGTTAAGATGTTGTTTTTCCTTTGGAGGATGTTGCAAACCATGGAAAAACATGAATAAAAGGTTGTTTTCCCTAGGGAATCCCTCTTACACCATAGTCTAATCAAAATTTTGGTTGAACGTCCACTACAAATATAGGGTAAGACATGGAGAAAGGTGGTAAGAGCACCATAACGTCGCCTAGAAGAAAAATAGTGGTTGCAACTCCTCCACGAGACAAAGGTGTTGTGAATCCAAAAGATGAGAGCATTGAAACTCCAGAAGCTGAGGCTGCTGCAACTCTACATGTCGTAATTGTTGTATCTCTGGACATTGTAACGAATGCAACTATGGAGGCCGAAAAATATGTAACTCTCGAAACTGTAGCCACTGAGAAAGAAACCCCTAAGGGTTATGTTGATATTCCTCTGCAAGAAGAAGGCAACCATGAAAATGACATAGGGATCACAAGGAGAAAACCTGTAACCAAAAGACTTCTGAGGACCAGGATGAGGGAAGCATATCTGATGACCAGAAAGAAGAAAAGGGCAAGAAATAGTGTTTCCACTCGGAAAAGGAAAACTCATGTTGTTACACAAGAACCAACAGGGGACGAACAGGTCTAAGAAATAGTTGAGGCACAATACATGATGGGGGATGGACAATATTTTGTTGGGCTTGGACCGTATCAATAAATAGGGGTAGACAAAATTGTTGTTATGCAAGAACTAGCAAGGAAAACACTAGGAGAGGGCCTTGCTACAATGCTAGAGGTCTACACCGATGATGAAGAAGTTTCGACCCTAGAATAAAATGAGGCCATTGTTGTTCCAAATCCATCCAAAAACACACAATTTAAATGAGTTAGTACCCCTTTGCTTGCACCCTTGTATTCAACACTTTTAAGAAAGAAGTGGGTTCTTCATAAGAACGACAGGAAGCTTCAGACCTCTCTGAAATTGTTAAGGGATGAGCTTAGGAAGGAGAGACAGTCAGATGGGATGGACTACCCTGCCTACACAATAATATCCATTGTTGTAGAATCAACATATGTGAATCACCCTGTTGCACCAACAATGGACACTCACCCTACTATCTCACAAGCCAACCACCTAACTGAACCAACAGAGGACATACACCCTATTGCAATAGCAGAAGACACCCACCTTGTTGTCACAGAGGGTGGTCACCTTGCTGAACCAACAGAGGAAACTATCCCTTCTGAACCATCAGAAACTGGCCACCATACTGAGCTAGCAAAGGTACCCATCCCACTGCCATAGAAGCCAATTGCCTTGATGTCACATAAGAACAAACAGAGGTCCATTTCCCTGTTGTCACACAAGAACCAATAGAGGCCAATTTCTTGGTTGTCACACAAGAAATAGTAGAGTCCAATCACTCCGCTAGTACACCAGAACCAGTAGGGAAAGCACAATATAGAGACATAATGCAAGCACATGAAAAGAAGGAACATGTTATTACACAAGAACCAACAGGGGCAACTTTACGTGAAGGCCTTGTTGCAATTTTGGAAGGCTATCAAAATCAGGAAGAAGTTGTTACTCCTGAGGAAGGGCACACAAATGATGAAATCAACCACCTCCAAGGGAGTCTCACCCTCTCATACTCAAAGTGACTATTTGATTGCATGAGGACATGCAATGATTTCGGTTGGGGGGAGATGGCATGTGCTCAAATTGACATCTTTTTAGAATCCATCCAATTATTTTTTTACACATTTTTCCCATTTCCAT
Organism: Picea engelmannii; assembly: GCA_009831015.1. Taxonomy (NCBI): domain Eukaryota; kingdom Viridiplantae; phylum Streptophyta; class Pinopsida; order Pinales; family Pinaceae; genus Picea; species Picea engelmannii. The sequence continues at coordinate 467,129 of ML778385.1, read as the reverse complement.
TTCCATATTAATCCACTTTCCATCCACAATGATACACTTTTGGTCAAGGTATAAGAACTCACTCAATATGTCATTTCAATACTTATTACTATGCATTTTTAAGGATATTATCAATTTCCGTGCTAACAATACTTTACAGGAACAAAGTTGCACAGGACCTTCCCAATACAAGAGATACAATTCATGTTCAAGTGTAGTTGTTGCAACTCTTGTCGTTGTTGCAACTTTGTTCATTGTTGCAACTCTCACTGCTACAACTCTCAGTGCTACAACTCACAGTGTTGAGACTCTCGTTGTGCTGCAACTCTCACTGCAGACAGTTGTTGCAACTTTGTAACAGCACATCGATCAATCGCACGACTGTCACTAGGGATCGACTAGTCATCCAACAACTGCTTAGGAATGTGACAAGGGAAATTGGGTGCAAGAATGGAATGGACAACTCAACCACCACTTTCCATGGTCGATTTAGTCAGCACACACTCGATTTTCACCCTCTTTTGAAAAATATGATAAAACAAGATGAGACCGTCTTATTCTTGTGGTTGTCCATTGATTTTATTACCTCATTTAGGAAGAAGTCATTTTGTATAAATACGCCTACTCTCTCTGAGCTGGGGGACATGGGAAAAGCAACAGACAATTTGTAAAACAGACTTGTATTGAGCCACATCTTTTCATTTAATAAAAGTTTTGTTTTGTTCCTATTCAGTTGATGGTGTGTTAAGCATTTAACACCTACTGTATTCTTAGAACAGTACCTCATCTAAGGAGGTACGACCCCCTCCTTAGCTCGATATTATTTGTATATTTTATTTGTAGAAGTAGTGTTAGCTTCATTTCTATCTTTTTATTTATTTCCAACAATTTCTTCATTAACATATTGTTGTAACTCTAGTGTTCTCTATTACTATATCTCTAGATTACTCTAACTTAGAGCTAACATTGCAGGTGTTGTTTCTTGATTCATGAATGAATAGTTGTAGCATCATTTCCTTATTTTTATTTATTTCTAGTAATTCCTCTATAAAGCATCGCGTTGCAACTCTATTTTTTTCTTGTTGCTGCCACTCTATGCATACATTTTAGAATCTTGTCTTTTGATTGGTTAAAGTGTAGATGTAGTATATTTCATTCATTTTCATTTATTTCCAACAATTCCTCTATTTAACTTTATTGTAGCAATTTCCCCTGCTGCAATGTTGGATGTTGTGGTTGGTGTTGTTGTAACTCATGTTGCTATGACTCTTGTTGTTGCAACTCCCGTTATTGTAACTCTGCATCTGGATTTCTAATTAACAATTGTGTGGTTTGCCAATTGAGATAGTTTATTTTCCTTGTTTACAATCACAATGTGGTTTGATTCTTATAGCTTGAGGTACATGAGCCATAACATAGCTATCACAATAATCAATATCACCTTAATACTTGGACAAGTCACCTTTACTTTCCTATAAGAGGGATTTACTTTCCTGCAATAGTGATTTACTTTTCCGTAAGTGTGATTTACGTTCCTGCAAGATTGATTTACTTTTCCCCAATGTGATTTACTTTCCTGCAATGTTTACTTTTATGCAAGTGTGTCATTTACTTTCCTACAACTGTGCTTGTAATTCTACAAGTGTGGATTTGGTGTAGTTTAATTTGTGACTTGCTAAAGCATTYTGATATATTTCCTTGTTATTATCATTTGAAAGTACTATGACTCATTGGCAATTACAGCATTATACTTGCATATATGGTGCACGACAATTGTAAGTGTAATACAACCTCAGATTTATAATTAAATGCACAACTCTTCAATTGCTTACTAAATTAATTAGGAGGTAATTGAAAAGTGTGTCACTCATATAATTGATAAATCTAAAAGATGTCTCTTCTTTGATGAAGACTACAATGGGAATCCTGGCCCTTGTGGAGAAGGACCGTTGTATCTCATTAATAGATGCTATTAAACTTTTAAATTGGGCTTAGGCAGGGGAACAAATAATTATCTAGAGTTCCATGCTTTACTCAATCTACTAAAGGTTGCATTGGAAAAAGGCATAACCAGGTTGCAAGTGTTTAAGGACTCCAACTTGTAATTGAATGAGGCAATGGAGCCTTTAGACTGCAAAATATTGCTCTAAGAAGAAAATGACAAGTGCAACTAAGTTTGAAGATATCACTTTCTACCATGTAAAAAGAGAATTCAAAAAAAATGTTGATAAACTCTCTAAGCATGTTGTGTTGGGACAACAAGGAATGCTTCATGTAGAAGAACATAGGGAGGAGGAGGATCCTCCATCTGTGCTTTAATATAGTACCACCTAGTCTTCTCTATCAATTGTTACCATTGGTGATCTTCAATCACTATTGTGCTTATATGATTTGATGCTTCAAACACTTGAAAACTATATAAACATTTGATTTTTTCCCTCTTTTTTTTTATTGATAGTTATTTTTGAGGTTACAACCCTCTTTTTTCTTTGTAATATTTTGTAATAGAAAATAAAATTCACAGACCTAAACTGTCATATGTAGCTATACTAGAAGCCTCATTAAAAATAATATGAATTATTTCATGACTTAGCTAACAAACTATCACATTCACTTTGAGAATCATTTTCATAATTTTTTCCATCTTATACTTTATCATCCACACACTTAGTAGATCTACCAATCTACCATGTGCTTTATTACTTATGGACTCAAACTTGGAAGACTCGTCTAACATGTGCTTTATTACTTATGGACTCAAACTTGGAAGACTTGTCTACCATGTACTTTATCATCAAGAGACTTAGTAGATCTACCATGTGCTTTATCACTTATGGAGTCAAACTTGGCAGGCTCATCTACCATGTACTTCATCATCCACAAACTTAATAGATCTACCATGTGTTTTATCACTTATGGACTCAAACTACTTTATCATCAAGAGACTTAGTAGATCTACTATGTGATTTATCACTTATGGAGTTAAACTTGGCAAACTCTACCATGTACTTTATCATCCACATACTTAGTAGATCTACCATGTGTTTTGTGTTTTATCACTTATGGACTAAAACTTGAGAGACTCATCCACAATGTACTTCTTTAGACTTAGTAGATCTACCAATCAACATTGTGCTTTATCACATATAGACTCAATGGTAGGAGTTATTAGTCATAAATAGGTTCTCTATGAAGTGTTAGAATTGTGTAATGTAATAGAAATTTGATAGTGTGTTGGAGCAATATCCAACATATTAGGGATATAAGTCTTTAGATCTGAAAAGTGCCTATATCCCACCTAGCCATTCAATGATGTCCCACCTAACCATTCAATATTGCTTAACAAACTAGATATTGGCAATTTAATCTTATGAATCCAATCTTGTGTTTTTTTTAATAAACATCAAATTTTAAGACCTTGGACGGACTTGTGTTTTTTTAATAAACATCAAATTTTAGGACCTTGGACGGACTCGTGTTACAACTTGATGTACCAGTCTAAAGTTCACAGTGCAGTTAATTTCATCATGTGGAGTATTGTGTTTTGTATATACTCTCTTATTACGCCTTGGAAGATGTGGAAACTAAGAACATAGAACAATTCTCCAGGGCAATCACAACCAGACAGACAATTGGGTCCAAGTGAGACGTCAGAAGGCAAAGCTGTACACACTGATAAAGGCGAGGTATCGTTATCCACGTACATACACACTGCCATAACACGATAAGATTTGCCTGTTCAATCTGCGTTGTATCTTTCACCTTTTGGTTGCTGCATTCATCTGAGAAAAACAAAGCATTTTAACATTAATGGAGGGAGGATCACGAGACGCTGGCTGCGAGTGACCACATGATGCACGATCCGCTGTAACCAACTGCCTTCTCATCATTGGTGATGGAATCTGCCATTAATAATTAGCTTGCTAAGCAGGTTTTAATAATGTAGTGGCTGATATATATACCATATGATTGCTTTGGTATATACATCAAGATATATCTAACATAAGAATATATCTAACTATGTATATATCACCTACTGTAATATTAAAATCTAAACAACAAGTTGGTTATTCATAATTCATGGTAATTAGGAATTGGTTATATAGTTAAATCACTTATTAGGCCGAAAGGCGTACACCTATTGATAATGGGCAGATTTAATAGGGGTTTAGTGCTTAATAAGTTTTTTATGGACAGTATTAAATATGGCTGAAATATTCTTAGTACTCACACAAAATAAATGGTTGTGATTTCCATCATTAACTTCTTAGCTATTATAAAGACATCGGTTTATGTGTTTACTTTTTTACATTTACCTAATCATATTTAAAAATTACTTTGATAGCTAACTGATTGCCACTTAAATGATTAACAGAAATTAAAATATTAACACCAGATAAATGAAACTCAACAATTTATTTGTTAATCAATAATAATATTTAATATATTCTTTTAAAAATTCGTTTCATCTTATCAGCCTTTCGGCCTTCACCAACAGCGATTTAGCTGCTGTGCTAGTATTAATATGTATAGTAAAATATATATCATTAAACTAAAAAAACTTTAATTTCAACCATATAAGCATACCCAACAACATTCTATGTGAAGCTTATTCATTACCTAAAAAAAACAGTAGGATCGAAAGATGACCGATAGCCAAAGAATGGCATTAATTCTGAGTGGGAGAATCGATCTTATCTTATAAACGAACAAGAGAAATTGTCAGCCATTAACAAATAATAAATTCACTTTGAAGAAGAACAAACGATAAATTTTCAGCCATTAAACGAAATCAAATATTCAGTGTACTGTATCTGAAGATTCAGGGCACATTACAGTAGGAAGGATGTGAAAGCTCATTACATCAACCTTTCTCCATGGCAATGGCAAAAGTAACAGTGGGTCCGTGTCGCCTTAATTGGGTCGAAGCCAGACGTCAAAAGGCAAGTTGTTAACACCAAAAAAAAACTGACAGAGTCTGCGTTCTTTTAGTGCGATTGAAGAGTGGAGAGAAAAGATAGCATGTTCACATTAATGGAGGAACGTTTCCCAGAGGCTGGCAGTGGGTGACCACATCAAGTATGGCCTGCTGCAACCAACAGCCTTATTATCATTGGTGATGGAACCTCATGGCCATGGGAAGCCCACAATCAAACAAAGTCAATTATGATTGAGACCACCTTTCGGTCTATGAAAATCAGCCTTGACCTCAACCACCRCGCTGAGTAATATCCTGAGACCGGTGGTCTGTAAGCCCTCTGATCTGAATGGTTTCAGATGAGAGGCCTTATAAATCACGGACAACAGCATTCAATGCTGTATATCAGARTGGATTTTTATTTGTATGTAGACAAAAAGATTTAATGTTTCAACCGAACTACTTTAATGTTTCAYTTTTTKGTTGCTGCATTTTAACATTAATGGAGGGACGATCACGAGARGCTGGGTGTGTGTGACCACATGAACCAACGGCCTTATCATCATTGGATGGAATTTTATGGCCATGGTGGACCGACAAACAAACAGATTCGATGAGGAGTGAGACCACCTTTGGGTCCATGGGCCCAGGATCCATGAAGATCAACCTGAAATATTTTTAGGAGGGAAATTCAATCTACTAACAATTATAACTAGGAATTCCTAGCTCTACTAGAAATTGGACCTTGTATCTTGTGTTAAAACAACATTGATATAATTATCTTGAATCACATTCCTCGTAGCCCCTCATGCATAGTGGCATGACTCAAAATGGGGCAAGTTCACTTCCTTCATGTGATATAACCTATCCATGGGTTATAAGTGGTTGTGTTCCAAGCCCTTCTTTGTAGGCTAGCTCAAGAAGATCTATCACTTGAAGTCAAAGAAAAGAGCTTGGTTATTTTGACTTTGGAGCTTATGAAAACCTATATTAGAGTAAAACAACATTCTTTTCCTAGAGCCTGATAGTAGGGGTCTCCCTATTGATAATATATTTTCTTACCTAGATTTTAATAATCCATGCTACCCATATTGTGATTGAGTTGAAACATTGAAGCATCTTTTCTAGATTGTGTGTATGCTAAGGCAGTCTTTATGTGTCAACAATTATTTCCAGCCTCCCTCTCTTGGCATGTTTCCTTGTTAAGAAACCTTCTTCCTGGGTCATCAAGTTTCACACCACTTGATGGTTTCCAAGGTTGAAGTGTTCTTACAGATTTAGAAGCAATGAAATCAACTTTTGTTTAATGATCATCTATAATATCATTAGTTTTTTTTGGTATGGTGTTGCATTAATTCTTATCAACTTACTACTATATATATAGGTATAGTCTTCGAAGTTGTTCTTAGAAATGGAGCACCTCCAATAGTTGTTAAATTACCTGCACGAGGCCATGTGCACCATGAACAGTGTAGCTCCTAACCCACTTGGATGTACCCTCCAAGTGTATTTATTCTACTAGGTCTACAATGACCTCTCTTTTGACCTATCTTAGTGGACTCTAGGTCCTATGGTTTGGTTGGATCTACCCACAATTGACTTCAATGCTATGTAGGTAGCTAGGTTTGGGAAAGGTGGGAGAGGGGTCATAGTTGGACACTCAATCCCCCATAGATCTAGACTAGCAGTTTCCCACCTCTACAATAGTCATTTCAAAGAGCCATGTTGTCATGGGAAAAATCCCCTACTCAACCATAAGTGGTTCTCCTCAACGTAAATTCCCAATTAAACTTCACATCATTTGGAATAGGAGACCTATCTGAATTCTGACCCGACAGCCGTTACTTTTGGATGAGGGTACGATTATGGAATGTAGAATGCAATATGATATTATCCTATGTGAAAATTTCAATCTAATCTAACCTATCCTAACTAGGAGAATATTTTAACCAACAGATACATGATTAGTTATATATTCATGTTGATATTTGTAAAACAAAAAGATATTTAAGCATGAACATAGGTGCAAAGAAGAAAATTCTATTAGAACGCTAACATTCACAATATCCTATCTACCAACCCAAAATAACATATAAGATTAGCAAGATAGAATAAGAACCATAAACTGAATGTAGAGTAAGAAACAATAAATTAATACATCCTTACATTGGTATTAATGACAACATAAACACTAGTAAAAGTTCTCAACATTTACAACATAATACCAATGCTCCTCTTCAAAATTGGCCCCAAGGGATTCCTCTCATTATAATTCTCAAAGAATTTATCCAATTTATGAGTAGCCAAAAGCCTTGTCTACGGTAAATTCATGGGATTATAAATCCTATAAGCTATAGCTACCTCTTGGGTCTCTTTGACTTCCTTTTCACGAGTTATAACTTTTCAACTTCCATTTCTTTAATTTTTTCCTAGAGACTATATTAAATTACATTTTATTTATAGTATGATTATAGTCAACCTTGTGCCTTGTATTAAATATAGGCAACCCAAATTTCATGTTTGGATGAAACACCTAGGATGTGTCTAAATAGTAATTGATCAAAAGAAGCATCATAAGATATTAACTCCCTAGGCATGGGCCCTATCTCTCTTTTCAAGGCACTTGAGAAAGAATTAATCTGATTTATCTCCTTAGAAGGGCCAACAATGCATTCCTTCATAACTTCTTTAGTAATTTTAACTACCATCCCAATTACTCCCCCTTTGTTCTCTATGTTGTCTTCTAACTCACTCAAAATATATGCCATGGGTCTATGTGCACCCATATCTCTCAATGGTGGCAGGTGACATCTCTCAATGACCTTCTCTGTTGTCAGGTACAAGTGTTTACAATTGTTCACTGAGATTGTGATGTCCTTCTCCAACATTGTGCTTGATGTTTGGAAATTTGATGGAGCTTCATAATTCAACTAGTTTTATTTCTCTATCATCCCTCGTAAATCCTCTGGTGAAACATTCTCCTCATTTTTCCATTTCTTTAGCTCATCCATATTGAGCTATACTTTGTATAACACTACTTTCTTGTCTTTTACCTTATTTAAGTATGCCAAAAATTGAGTAGGAATGTCATGGAACTCTTTGAGGTTTGTATACATTGGATTTTGAACCATGTAGAGTTCATCTTTCAATTCAAAGGCATAAGGCTTGAACTCTTCCAAACTAGCCATATCGCCTTTGTAATGCACTACTTCATGCTCCATCTTTTCTATTCTTAGCTTGTATTATTTTATTTTTCAGGCCATGTTCCTGATGTTCAACTCCAAGGCCAGGAAAATACAACACCTGCAAATGTTGTAGTAATTGGATCACTTATGTTGTCATCTATCAAAGGTGTTTCAGTTGTAACCATGAGTTCAAAAACTCCCAATAGCTTCATCCTCTTGTGTGATTGTTTAACTACTCTTCCTTTTTTTTTGGTCAAAATTGAAAGAATCGAGGACTACCACTCTATTCGACTTGGAAGGGGTGAATTCTCACAATCCAATTTCTCCCAATGGGAAATATCCACGTGTCATTGTAGTTATGGGCATGCCATATGAACCCTCCAAATGAATATTTTCCATAGGTTCTAAACCTATGACCTCCTCCTCTTTCTTACTCTCTTCTTTTTTTCCTTTATTTCTTCTTCCTGCTAAAGCCTCAATGCTTCAACTTCTTTTTCAATCCTCTCCTTTTTTGCAACTGTTGCTTCCTACCTAGATTCCCTTTCCTACTATTCTCTTTCATCTATTTCTTTGTCAATGTGTTCCTTCTCTCCTTGTTTTTTCCTTTTATCTTTCTTATCTCTGGAGCTACTTCCATCCTAAAGCCTACCTCATCTAATGATGTTTCCCTTCTATATATTTATTCTTCTTGCCATACCTTGTTATAGTAAGGCCATCTATACTTGCAAGCATGGCAATGTTGAATAACTACATCTAGGGGATCATGCCTCTTGAATCTCTCTTCCCTAAAATGGAAGGTGATCAAAATATCAACTTCAACCACCACTTCTTTAACATTTTTGAACATGTAGGATCCCATGTGGAAAGGAAATGAAGGCCATAAGGATTTTTTATGATGAGCGAGAGATGCTTTGACTCCATGTACACATTTTTGGTAGGCCACTTCTTGCAATGTCAGTTTGTCAAGAATAAACTTTGGGAGTAGATGAGGAACTTTGATATGTTTGAAAACTTTATTGTATGTCCCCTTGTCTGTGGCATGCTAGTCACCAACTTCATCAATTGCTTGCGTAACTTTCCCAAACATGCATTGTGTAGGATAATAGAAGATCAACTTATATAGTAAACCCACACACTTCTCACAAATTTGGGTGTAGTGGATCCTATATTGATGTTCCCATAGGTTTTGGAAATATATATGAATACGAGCTTCACTTGGCTACCACTGTCAACTCTTGTCAATGAAATGGTTAACCACACAAGTAATGTATAGAAGATATGAATACATAAAGAATGTATGCCTAGGGTCATATGATTTACCCTGGAGATGGCATGGCCCATGGAATTTGACAAAATGGAATCCCGGTTGAAAATGGTGCATGTTTGTGTTATCACATACATCATAGGGACCTGAGATTCATTGAACTAAGTGGCATCATCTTCACCATAAAATATAGTGATGAGGGCCACCATAATTTTGAAAGGAGTCATCAAGAGGTTTGTGGGATGCATTCCCAAGGATTTCGGGCTCACCCACCAACTCTTCATGAGGTCATTATAGTTAAATGGGAACTACAATGTCTAGTCATCATCAAGGTCCACTTCAAATGATGGGAATTTGTAACAAAATTATAGGACCGATGGCTGAAATGAAGCAATGGAATTTTTATTAGTGTCTCTGATCAATTGATTATTGTTATCTACCCAACTGATGAGATGGGAGATTACCATTATACAAGGAAATACATTAGGTCTAGTTGCCACTCTATGTAGTTGTGATTGTTTGATATATTGATACACACCAACATATAGGTTGGTGTTGCTAGGGGGAATGGAATCTCTTGAAATGTTTCTTCCATGAACTTTTAGTAAAAGTATTCATGTTTATGAATTGTTCTCACATCCATATAGTATCTGGTGTCTCCATAGATAGGCCCTAGAATGCCAATGTCTACTTCAATCTCTATTGCTTCATCTTGGTCAGGTTTGAGATCAATTACTTGTTCTTTCTATTTCATGTATATTTTGGATGCCATGTCTAATTCCTGTAACTCATTAATTTCAACAATAAAAAACATTAGTGAAGTTAGAGATCCTTATAAAATATAAAAATAGGGGAGATGGGCAAGTTTCTTATCTTTGATGTTAGGCATTTCAAGAGAATTTTTTGTTATTGTATTTTGTTATTTTAGTTGTATCTTTTGTAGAGATGGTGATTCCAACACTTGGAATATTTTTCTGAGGGTGATGGTAGCAAGGAGAGATCAAATGGATAAGATGGAAGTTGTGAATATTCCTCACTTGGTTGAATTTTGTATTTTTTCTATCTTTTTGCACTTAATTGTTTTTGCATTTTTCATTGAGAAGACACTTCTAGTTTTAGTCACATGGGAAAGGAAAATCACCCTTTTCGTTAGATGCAGGTTGTGGGTTGGATTGGCCAGTGAACATGGAAAGAGTGTGGTTCATTTTCGTGAAGCCCTAACATTATTTCCTAGAGTGGCTTGTGAGATATTACTATAATGGAAAAAAAATGTTGTATAAGATTGGGACTTGGGGGTTTAAGTGAGCTTTGAAGTGTATCCATGTCGAGGTCCTTTTTTCTTTGATTGAGGTTTGAATCCAAAATCCTTCGTTGAATGGGGCACCTTAGAGTGGTGAATTTGTTTTTATTGATTGAGCATACAAGGATTTGACCGCTAAAATGAGGAGAATTTTTCTTTTCCAAATTTTTTAGATTACTTTATTGTGTTAAGTGGCTAGGTGACAAGAGAAATGGGTAAAAAATTCTCTAATTCCCAATTGATGAATTGAAAACAATAAAGAATCAAATTCTATCATGCAGTATGGTACTTGCCTCAACAGTGACAAGTGGTTATTTGTAGATGGATGGTACGAGATCCTTAGATCGTGATGGACTCGAGTCTTTGGGTAGAAATATTTACTTTGACAACATGTCACATGAGAAAGAAATTTGAGATACATTGTGTCACATGGATGTAAAAATTTTAAATCCATGACACATCGTGAGGAAAATTATTTCCTTTATGATATATCACAGCTTAGCAACTTTTCAAAGTTGTCATGATTGCATTGGAAAAAAACTATAAAAGCCTCAATACATTACAATAGACAAAAATAAAATTTCCTAGTTGTGAGATGCACGAGTTTCACAAAATTTCACCAAGTCTTTTGTATTTCAAGAAAGAAATTTTTCCTGTGATGCACTATGTCACACCAAAATAGATTTTGATTATGTCATGTCGCAGAGAAAAAATTTGTTTTTTAAGTGCGATATTGCGATTTAACAATTTTTTCAAGATGCGATAAGATGAATTTTCTTAAAAAGTGTTAGATCAAAAGATCGAAAGAAATTTCAAGACTTGATAAAATCTTTGAAGAGTGCCAAGAACTTAAAATGAAAATGCTTCTGAGTAATTGTGATCAGTTTGAAATAGTAGTCTTTTCAGATTCAAAATCCAAAAATGGGAGGGGTCCTAGTCCCTTTTTTCCTTTATCATGTGACAAAGACATAAAGATATGGGGAATTTGTTTCTTTCTTAACAATTGGTGACACACTATATGAAACCATGAATCTCTACAACTAAGATTTTAGATAATCACAAGTTCTAGTAGGATAAACACTTACATTTGTAGAGAATCTTTACTTAAGTTAAACGGGTTCCCACTATGTCTTGCACCTTAGATTAGCTAGATGAGAACTCACTTCCAACTTCATAAACTTACTAGTCATAGTTGCAAGGCCAAAATACAAAATTATTTTCTTGACTTGGGTCTTACTTAGATTCCAATGTAGTGCCACAAAGTTGCTATAGACAAGGATTGTTGAAAGTTTCAGGATATCTTATTCATGTTCTTCTGGTGGAGATACCTGCATGTCCCACATGATATAAAATTCCTTTCCCAATCCTTTACCTTTTGATTTTAGTTTTAGAAAGAGGTGGACGGGGGGTCTCAATTATCTTTTAAAGGAATGTGGGATGATACTTGTTATATGAGAACTATATTAGATATTCCTTGCTTGATAATAATCATCCTTCTTGCATGCAAAACATTGGGTACTTCATCGGCTCATAAATAAAACATTGGTGATTGTTAAGTGTATGGGAGGAGACTTGGAGATAATTGGTAATATATGCATAACTAAACTTGAGTTGTTCATAATCATCCTTTGTTCAAGTAATGTTCCACCATTGAGCTAATAATCTAGATACGAAACTAAAGTAATGATTAAAGAGAGTTTGTGAACTAGTGTTTTATCCATTGGGATCATAATACATTTCCATTATTCTGATCAGTTATGCTCAAGGATCCTAAAGAAATCAAAGCACTTGTGATGCAAACTCAATCGGTTTCTAAAATAGGATTGAAAAGGAAAACTCTTTAAAAGATACTAACTAGGAAAAAGTAATGATTAGATTTAATTCAAATTCATAGAAAAGAAAATCATGAGCATTCCAGATAAAGTAAAGAAAGAATGAATGAAAAACTTGAAATATATATATATATATATATGTACAAGCTAACTACCCAAGAGGTATCCAATTGAAGTATCTTTTCAGCATGTAATCATTGACAAGGAGGTCTAATTCTCCTTTTATGTTCTAGAGTCTATAAATTCCTAGGTCAAGTTTTTCAACCACTTTTGGAAATTAGTATGCCTAGGTCATAGTTGTTGGAACTTAGTATGCTTACCCTTTTCTTCATGTGGATTGTTCCACTTTAGAACAAGATCTCCAACTTGTAAGTCCTTTTAAGATACATATTTTTCTATCAAACCATGTCTTAACCGTTTGTTGATGTACAACAAATTTCTTCTTTACCTTTTTCATTTCCTCCTCTAATTTGAGTAGGGTATCAATCCTCCTCTAGATGACTAGGAAATTATTCCCATGTGAAGCCTGGCATAATTGGAGAGATGGAAATAATATGTTTGAAGGGATGATGACTTTTTTTCCATAAACTAGAAAGTAAGGAGATGTTCCTAGAGAGGTTTTGGAGGTCACTCCATCATCCCATAAATCACTTGGTAAGGAATTATGTCAATTCTATGGTGGTAAAATACAATTCTTTTCATAATGATGATCAAGTTTTTGTTAGTTTACTCATTTACACCATTTCCTTGAGGGTAATAGGTAATTACGTATCATAAATTTATCCCCTTATCTAAAGTAAACTCAATTAACTTTAAATAATTAAAATAAGTGTCATTATCAAAAGAAAGAGTTGATGGCATGCCAAACTTGATAATCAAATGATGCTCCAAGAATTTAATCAAAACCTCTTCATTTACCTCAATCAATGGTGCAGCTTCGGTCCATCACATAAAATAGTCTATTGCAATTAATATGCACTTGTGTAGTCTGGAGGAGTTTGGATTGATATCACCAATGATGTATAGACCCCATTTTTCCAAAGGTTCTTCAACAATTACATAATATTGAGTAATTGTAGGTTTCTTCTCCTTGCTAGCACATTTATGGCATATCTTTCACTTATGGGCATATGCATGGGAATCCTTGAATGCTATTGTCCAAAAATATCCATCTCTCAAGATCTTGAGAGATTTTGTCTAACCAATCAAATGTCCCCCAGTAGGTCCATCATGTATCTCTGTAAGGACTTTGTCAAAATCATGTTTTTCTAGACACTTGAGGAACATACTATCATAATTTTTCCTGAACAGGATGTCAATGCTAATATGGTACTGAGATGATCTAACCCTCAGTGCTATCTTCCGATTTTAATTTAGATGTGATCCGGATTTGAACGTTATATTATTTTGTATATATCTTGATGCTTTCAAAGTGGAAAAAATTAGAGGAATCATCTTGCAAGGTCATTTTAGTGGCAAGTCCTAGTTTGGAAAATTGGGGTCTAGAAATTTTCAGAGCCATTTTGAGTCATTAAATGGAGTGTTATGAGGTTTTGGTGTCCATAACTTGTACCCACACCTTTAATGGTTTTTACTCTGATACCTTTCTGATGGTGCAGACCGTGCGTCAATCAGAGCTCGTATGCAAAAGTTATGCCTCCTACAAGTTGACCTATCGTGTTGACCACCATGGTACGAGATGATGCCATGTTGTCCCCCATTACCTACACATATGGGGCTAGCCATGTATGTAATTTCAAGGATATTCTAGAAGTTCCAACACCATACCACAATTGAGGGTTGAGGAAGTAAAAAACCTACCCCTAGATGGCTATTGAGCAATGTTAAATATTGGGCCACTAGGAGGAGAAGGGGTTCCATTCTTTGCATTGTATCTTGTTCCGTAGTTGAGAAAAACATATAAGAGTGGTATTTTGTGAGCATAAAAGAAGATATATTATATAGAATCCATACAAGCCATGGGTCAAAAGAAACTCCACAGAGAGTGCCTCTTTCTTTGTACTTGCATCATTTATATACCATAGAAAAGAGAACAGAGCAACCTCACCTTCTAGTTGGGTTTTCTCTTGTATTGGGTTTCCCAAGTAATATCTTGTGTTTATTTGTAGATGATGTGATTTTATTTTACTGTTCTATACTTTCTGCATTTTATCTATTTCATGCATAAGAAAAAAAATCAGTAACTAAATATTATGAAATCTAAAGGAAAAATAACCTTAATAGTAAAGATTTCAATATTTTATTAGATCTATTGCGACAAAATTTTCTAGTGAAATATACATGATAGTTTACATATCATATTAGTATCAGAGCATTTTTTTCTATTGGGTATTTGTGGGAAGTTGCAAGATCTAGGAATCGACTTAACGAGAAGTCCCAGAAACCCTAGCCATGGAGGACGAGTTTGTTCATAATAACCCTTGAGATCCAACAGAAGAGATATTTGTTGGAGTTACTTCACACACACCTAGGATTTTTTTTCCTTGTTTATTAGTCATAATTAGTCATTATCCAGTCTCCTATATTTTAGGGGAGAATATTCCACCTGGAGAATATTCTCTTTCAATTGACACTTCAGTTTGACTAGTTGAGTTGAATTTAGATGTTGCATTGGTTTTGTCACCATGCAACATTGGGATCATCACCATGCTAATTCGACCTTGCCTTGGTATCATCACCATACTGGTGCATTACGCTTCATTCCATGAGTTAACTCCTCACTACTCTCTGTCCAGTGAGTTATATGAAGACTAGTTGACTAGTTAACTCAACTAGGTGGGAGTTCACTCTCGTAACTTCCTGAGAGACTAGACTAGGTAGAAGTTCAGTCTCGTAATTGTTGGTGTGTGTCTAGATCACTCTATACCACCACTATGGAGTATTGGTTCTCCTCCAGTGCACACTCATTGAGTTATACAGAGTATATCATGTGTAAATTATTCATTATTCACAACGGTTAATGAGAATTCTTTCATTCTTTCTCTCCTTCTTCTTCTTTCTCAAATTATCTCTGCAAATGTGTGTATCATTGTTTAGCTATATATATTTTGTGCAGGTTCAACACATTTACATGGTATCAGATCCGACGGACTGCTAAGAAAAATCTACACCAAATTTTTTTGCAGGTACAAGAGATTGAAGACAACGAAAAGATGGATTTCCAAAAAGAATTCATTCCTACACCTTACAACTATTTTTCATGGAAGGAGACAATAGACATACATCTTCGAACCATAGGGTTGTACAGGTTAACCTTGAATACAGATATAGAACCGACATCACCCATAGAAAAATCCAAGTATTTAAATTGCATGGATGAGGCACTCAGAACAATTTGCAGTCTTATTTCTCTCGATCTCCTTTTTCACATATCTTCCTGTAAAACTCCCAATGAAGCCTGGACCACCTTGGAAGGGATATTTTGAAAAAAGGATGAGATGAGGGGACACATGTTGGAGGTGGAGCTGTTCACATTAGATCCAAAAAGCTTCGAAAATATCCAAGATTTCTTTACAAAATTCAAGGATATACTGTCACAACTCAAAGCTTGCGGGGTTGATAAATCGAAGGAGGAGAAACAAGTGGTTCAAACCATTCTCTCCAAGATTGGTCCTAAATTCTCTGTATTCGTATCCACATTCAATTCTATCATATTCGCCTCCAGAGCCACTTGGAAGATGCCTTCTCTTGAGGACTTTATTGAATCCTTAACACAAGAGCAAGCCAAGCTCATCAACATGGGCACAATCAAAGGCCCAAGGGCGCATTCACTCACTGTGCATGATGGAAGCCAAAAATATCAGAAATATAAAGATAAAGATAAACGGAAAGCTCATGCACATTCGAAGAACTAAGGGTACACAAAACCCTTCATCGATGCCTCTGGATCCAAAGGAGAAAAGGGAAGAAAAGGGGAGAAATGCACACATTGTCACAAAGGATTCCATTCGGAATCTGCATGCTTGCAAAAATAAATAGATCCGATGTCTCAAATACTTCAGAAAAACAACCTTGGAGATCACATCCCTGAGGGTGCCAAGAAGAATAAGCCAAAATATATGAATTCGAAGAAAGGAAATTCTAGCCATGCCTTGATTGCCATCAACTCCTCTCTCGATGCTTGGATCGTTGATTCAGGATAATCACATCATATGGCTGCATCAAAATCAGTAAATTCTTCATTGGATGCATGCAAATGTCCTCCTATTCTGATGGGGGACAACTCTTATGTCGAAGTGACCCGCAAAGGAAGGATTGAACTCACCAACGGAAGTTTCGAGAACGTGTTGCATGTTCCCAAACTTTATGTCAACCTTCTCTCCATGTATCAAATGATGAATTTTGGCACCAAAAAGAAATTCATATTCACACCAAATTCCATGGACATCTACGACATGCAAACCAACTCCAGGGTTGCTATCGGTGAGGTAAATCATCAGTCTAGATTGTATACATTTTCTGAATTCATTGAACCTGATTCTACTTTACTGCTTATTCATACTGATGGAAGTAGGAGGATATGGCACTAAATGTTTGGACACTTGAATTTCAGATACATGAAACAGCTTAGCAAGAAAAGATTGGTTGATGGTCTACCAGACATCCATTTCTCCAAGGGATTGTGTGAGGGATGTGTTCTCAGGAAACACCCTCAAGATAAATTTGACAAGGGAAAGTCTCAGAGAGCCTTTGTACCTTTAGATCTGATCCACAATGCCTCATGGGTACTTTTCCGCATCCATCGATCAGAAAAGCGAGGTTTGTTCTCATTTTTGTTGACTATTTCTCACGTTTTACATGGATCTACTTTCTCAGGAAAAAATCCGAGGTCTTTTAACACCTCAAAGATTTCAAGGCCCTGGTTGAGACACAGTCTGGGAAGAAGATAAAAGTCCTCCAAACTGATAATGGGGGAGAGTATGTAAATCATGAGATCCATGATATTTTCCATGAGGCAGGGATTTAGTTGCAACACACAGTTCCCTATACTTCATAGCAAAATGAAGTTGTTGAGCAGAAAAACAGATCTCTAAAGGAGATAGAATCTTGCATGTTGCATGCAAAGTCACTACCACATAGACTATGGGCCAAAGCACTTATTTGTGCAACATACATCCAAAACAAATCTCCCAATAGATCTGTTAAGGATAAGACCCCATATGAGGCTTGGAGCGGCCTCAAACTCGAAGTGACCCACTTTCGCGTTTTTGGTTCACGTGCATGGGCCCAGATTACCTTTAAAAAGAGGAAGGCACTTGATCCATAGAGCACTGAGTGCATTTTTGTTGGATACCCCAATGGTGTGAAGGGATATCGGCTTATTGATATTTCCTCAGACCAGCTCATCATTGAGCGTAGTGTCCAATTCGAGGAAAGTGTCTCACATGTACCTCAACAATCGCATGTAGACACCTTCACTCTTCCACCTGTCTGAGATGATGAGCATGCACATGTCGACTCTTCTTCAGATGAGAGTTATAATTCATAGGACTCATATGATTCATATTCAGAGTCAATACAATTAGATGCAGAGTCAGAGCATCCATATGCAGTTGCAGAGCCAGAGCAAAGGCCCAAGTGGGCACAAACTACACTTCAGGATGCAGGGGATCTTGTTGGTGATCCAGCTGATACTAAGAGGACTCAATCTGATTTCGAGGAGCCTCTTGTTGCACTCACTGCCACTGAACCATTGCCCTCCAAGCATCTTTTCTTGGTTCATTCTTTAGATCCACAGTCTTATGGTGAGGTTGTTGGAAATACCTTTTGGGAATCTGCCATGTAAGAGGAGTATAACTCCCTCCTCGAGAACCAGACTTGGGATCTGGTTCCCCTTCCTTCTGAGAGGAAATTTGTCAGATGTAGATGGGTCTACAGGACCAAGAGCGTAGCAGATGGAGAGATAAGCAAATACAAAGATAGGCTTGTTGCTAAAGGCTTTCAACAGGTTCATAGTATTGACTATGATGAGACCTTCTCTCCAGTAACGAAGATGGATTCCATACGATTGACACTTGCCATTGCGACAACCAAGGGATGGGAATTCCATCAGATGGACATGAAGAATGCATTTCTTCATGGTGATCTCTTTGAGGAGATCTACATGGAGCAGCCCCAGGGATTTATGAAGGACTCATATTTGGTCTGTCGAATGAAGAAGTCCCTTTATGGCCTCAATTAGGCTCTGAGGGAATGGTATGCCAATATGGACTCCTACCTACTATCACAGAACTTTATACGTTGTAAATCGGACCCAAATGTCTACATGCTCAGGATAGTTGATTCACTTCTACTTTTGGTTTTGTATGATGATGATTTTCTGATCACCAGTTGCTCGTCTTCAACGATTGTTGTAGTCAAGAGGATTCTACATGACAGGTTTTTGATGATGGACATGGGTCCACTACACTTCTTCCTTGAACTCGAGATCAGTTAGGATGCATCAGGCATCAAATTGTCTTAGGCCAAGTATGCACTAGATCTCCTTGAGAGATTTCACATGGCAGACTGCAAGTCTGCTTCGACTTCTTTCTTATCAGGAGTCAAACTCGAGGATGGCAGGGAGACTCCACTGGTTGACAAAACACTGTACATACATCTAGTGGAGAGCTCGTTGTATCCCACACACTCCATACCAGACCTCTCATATGGAGTTGGCGCAGTTTCCAGGTTCATGCAAGAGCCGCATGAGCTACATTGGAAAGCTGCAAAGTGTATCCTTCGATACGTACAGGGCACCATCACCTTTGGGATTCATTATGCAATAGACTCTACATTATATCTCATTTGGTTTACTAATTCTGATTGGGATGGCGATAGCACTGATCGCAAGTCCACATCTGTTTACTCACTTAGTCTCGGTTCTAGGCCTATCTGTTGCTTGAGCAAGAAGCAAGCTTCCATTTCTCTATATTCAGTCGAGGCAGAGTACAAAGGGGTAGTTAACATAACCATTCATGCTATGTGGATACAACATTTTCTCATTGAGTTGGGCATTCAGTTTCATCGGTCGATCATCATCTAATGTGACAACCAGAGCACTCTGAAGTTCTGCA